>JAZBGY010000097.1:0-17028 GCA_037414755.1 Lydus trimaculatus | reverse complement strand
AATGATGAAAACTTTTTCCATTTTTGACATTCTTGCATTTATCTGTCAGTTTATTTAATGTTTTACTTTTTCGTCATTTAAAACTTTCATATAAAGTCTTATTAATAAATAGTTGAAGTGTAAATGTGGTTGTAATAAATTCTGAAACTATATAGCCGAATAAAGATAAATTGGGAAAATAATGGGAAAAATTTTATGCATTTTTCTCACTAAAAATCTAGGTTAGATCTCTTTAAAATTTCCTCTGTCAGCAACAATTTTATCTTGATTGTTAGAAACCATTGATATAATTATATTCAGAATTAAATTTAGGATTTTGTTTGTAGCAAGTAGTTCGTAAATTCTAATTGTATTCACAATGAATCAAATTTGACTTCATTAGATTTAACTAACGAACACGTCGACAATTAAGAAGAACAATTTCTTTATTTTGTAAATGCGTCAGAAAGGACTCATGCTTCGTAGTTGTTTGATATTTTTGTTGCTTTAAACTCAAGCCTCTACTATTTCTGCTATAAAGGCGCGTCTACACATGGCAATATGTTGAAAGCATTGTCAACTAACCATAAAACATGTCTACACGGGACACAACATTCCTCTGATATTCATTCATTTACCGTTTTCGCATAGAACAAATTGTAGGCGTTGACGGTGTTGCTCGAGCACTTGGGCAGCACCCAAACTGCTGACATGCGCTGCCACCTACTCCAGAAATTTGATATTGACCTCCTCAGTTCTCAGTCATGTTTAGCAGTAGGATCTCCTCAGTATTTTGACATATTTCGTTTTTCTACCGCTCGCTTGATTTCATTCCATTCACTTTTGCTACAGTATTTGAAATATGTGGTTTTGCATCCGTTGGACTCTACGTACGGTTAACAAATTTAGTTCCAAAGACTCCTGTTATCATCATTTCCAAATATTTAGCTTCTTACTCATATTTTCTCTCTGTAAACCAAGGCAATATGACTTTAGTTAATTGCCTGAGATAGTTGGAATTACGTACTGCTTCAAAGTTAAAGTTCGGAATACAAAGCCCTCTAATTTGCAGTAGTTGGTGGTCATTTACATTCAGATACATTCGCTTTATCGTGTCTTCTAGATTGACAAAAAAAAGATCGATCCTACCAACATTTCGAATCTACAATAAGTTATGTTCCAACTCCATTTACCGAGTATATTCTTTTACTTTGTAAGGTCCATTGAATGTTACGATTAGTTTGTTCGTGGAGTAGAATTGCTGATAGTATTTTGTAACGCTTCATGAAGGTTAAACGGTTTTTTTCTCTATAACTCTGAATTACAGTGGACTGTTGTATAGTATATCCAGTTTCTTTCTAATCTAGCTAGTTTCTTTAGAAATTTTTGAATTCTAGTAATAGAGAGATTAATCTTTCAAACATCAACGCCCATATTCACCGAATTTCTATTCATCGATTTGTCTGACAGTGTAAATTTGGTCTATGGTTGATCTGGCTGGTTTAAATCCCGCTTCACGTTCTCCTGAGATATTCCTGGCCAAATAATTCTAACTTGCATTTGACAATCATAAATATTTTAAATTGGAAATCACGTTTTTGTATAAATTTATGGTAAATAAACAATTTTTATGTTTTGTGTTTGGGAAGAAAAAAAAACCATCAGATTTTTCTAGTAAAGTGGTTGTATAACTCTTGAACGTACGCATTCTAATTAACGTCAATTCCATTTTCTCTCAATTAGCGTGTCCGCTCTACTATCTCATGAGAGATAGAATTGAGTCAAACTAAGGGTGAGTAGTAGGCAGATGGGTTTAATTCACTAGTTTTAGATGGAAGCTTGTGTTGCAATAAAGTCCCAAATGTAATATTCAATAACTGTAACATCCTTTGGGTATAGATGTTTAATCTGGACTTTTCACGAATAAATTTGTGACACCATACTGTCTAGATGGACACATAAATGTTTCTCTTTTTCTCCCCTTTTCTAAACAAAAACAAAAAAAAAAATGAAGAGAATAATTTGTATATCTCGTTTTTTCTTTGTTTCAGAAGAAACAAAGCAAATTTGACAATTTATGAACTTCCATTGTTTGAAATAGAGAAAAATGGGAATAATAAATAAGACTGATTATTTAAATTTATATTTTTCCTAGTATTCTTTGGAATAATAGAGATAAAAGGTGGGGAATTATACACGCCTGTCCGGCAAGTAGAAGTTCCAGGTTCGAGTCTTGGCGATAGGATTGAACTTTTTTTACAGTAGTCTCAATTAAATTCAACCTATAATTGTAAAATATGAAAGCAAAATAATACAAAAACAACAGTGTGTTTTTCCTGCACAAATTTCAATTGAGTTTGATTTATGGATTGTTATGTAATTATATATCTTGATAGGCTATCCACGTGAGTGTATACGATTTAATGATTTATTATTAATCAATTCATTTACACCAAATTTATTAAAAACAAATAAATCATTAAGGAATACAGCATATTTATAATAACGGTTGTATTCAACATCCCTTGATAAATGAATGAAAGGAAATTATTACGATATAATCGTAACATACAGTAGAGGGAAGTTGGATGATTCTTTTTGTAATCATTTTAACCATTATTTTCCACTTGAATTGCTATATTGTTCATCCGTTTAATTGATAAATAATATCATTGTTTAGGCGACATGTGTTATATTCCTGTTTTATATCAAAGGGTTGAATGGAGGAGGAAGAAGAAAAAACACCATTTGACGAATATTAAAAAACATCATCTTTCACATATTTCTTTTTATGATTGATGATAATTGAAATAGAATGGTTTCCATTTTATAATCAATTATAATAAATTTAATTGTTATTTGTTGTTTTCAGGAATTTGCAACACTTACTAAAGAATTGAATTCGGCAAGAGAACAACTTTTAGAACGTGAAGAAGAAATAGCAGAACTTAAAGCTGAACGTAATAATACTAGGGTAAGTTATTAATTTAATTAAATTGTATTGTTAAAATGGAATCGATTGTATTTTTACGCATATTTCTTCTATACGGTTCAATTTCAACACGATTTACAATGAATTCTACTACATGTTTTACAAAATTTTATTTTAAACCATTTTACATGTGATACTGGAATTGCAGTATTCCAAAAAGTTTTTGTAAAACTCAAGAGGAAACTTCAGGAACTGGTTATTTGAATATTTGCACCACAATCAGTCAAAGATTCGCTTTGTAGGGTCTCATTCTACATAATCAGATCATTAAAGCGTTTATCTTGTTTTCATTTTTTTGTTAAATAAATTTACCGCAACTATATTTATTGTTAGATTTTCTTTGGCTTTCTTGACACACAAGTTGTGTGAGCATTGCAATTTTCCAATCCACATTCCATAATATGTGCAACATGTACGAACACGAAATTGTTCTTTATAGACGATTTGTGTTTAGGAAGTAGAGTGAGTAAAGAAAGTGCGTGATCAGCACGTGAATATCAGTTTGGTAGAAAACTATTGGTCGCGATTCACACACACACACATTTACAAAACTAAAATGCTGTACAGAGTGTTAACTTTACGATAACTAAATTTGAAGCTTAAAAAAGGAAATTACAAGTTGTTTCGATGATATTTTGAACTTTTCATAAAAAGCTACAGTTTCCGTATTTTTTTAGAGAAACGAAACGATAACACAAAGATAGCGAGTGTACTCTGTATAACTTAACGTAATGACTTTATAGTAAAATGAGTCTTATCGATAAAAGCGTTTCTGAGATGAGAAAAACGGCCCATATCTCCCAGAATCTATACAAAAGTGAGCAAAGAATCACTTCAATTGAAACTTCGGAATGTGTAGATTGTGACCAAAAATTTTCGTTTTCAAAATTATTCATTTTCATTAAAAAAAATCGAAAAATATTCCAAATTTTTCGTAAATGAAATAGAACTCCTATTAACAACAAGTCAGCGGCGTTTTTAAGTCATACGTGATTAAGCTGAGAGTTGTTAACCTATGGAATGATAAGGAGAAGCGTTGAGGTAAATAACCGTGCGATTGTTTAATGGAAACATCGCCAACTCTGAAAAAACAATTACATATAAAAAATACGTATTTCAAACGAATTGATGCATACTTCAGCACATTTAACAATGAATTCAATAGCAAGGCTAGATAACTGACCTCTAAAATTAATTAGAATACGAAACATCGAAAAAATTTTCAATGAAAATGACAATTTTTGAAAACAAAAAAATTATTCTTTGCTCATTTTAGAAAACGCTTTTATCGATAGACTCATTTTGCTATTGAGTCATTTCTAGATACAGTGTTTTTTGTTTCGTGTTTCTAAAAAATTTCACCCTGCATTAAAATGTTCATCAATGGATATCAATTCAGTTCTTCCAATGGATTATGAATTGGTTTTAGTAAACGATTAGACCACATGCAACGACTCAATTTACTTTTAGCTAAACTAAATTATTATTTATGATTTATCGATGTCGTACAATTAGTGTTAATTAATTGAATCTATTGAGCCTATCGTTAAACAATTACCGACATCAACAATATGAGCACGTTCGATAATTTTCAAGATGTATTATCGGAAGATCGTTATTTGTCTGTTTCTAGTAGTTAACTTCACATTAAATTGTTAACAAAGTAATTGTGATTGTTAAATGTCATGTTTGTAGGAATATATTTCAACTTAGAATGTAATTTATTATTCTAAACTATAAGAATCTAGATTTTTTTTACCAACAAAAGCCAAATCTGTTTATTCTGGTTGCATAAAAGTTCGGAAACACTGGATTTCGCTGGGGCCATTTTGAGCTGTTTGATTGTCGAAAATTTTCGAGAAGCTTGATAAATAATAGTCTGTCAAAGTAAGCCCTATTTGAGTAATTCATGTATGAGAGAAATACTTTCGTTCAATTTCTCCAAAGTTATTTATTTGGGCATTGTCATGCAGGAAAAATGCTCTTCTTTGATGAACCAAGCAATTTTTGTTGTTCTCTTCTCTAAAGGTTGTTTTTGATAGAATTCATTTCCTTGTTATTTATTTTCAGACTTACTTGATTCTCATTTAGATCTCGTACAGCATCCATTTGTCACACCATCTTAATCCTTTCCTATAATGACCCTCGATTGGTTGTAAATTGTAGAAAGACATCTGCAATCCTTCCCATCTTGTTTCCAGAATAAAAACCGCAATTATTCTTACATCAATTTAATGGTAACTGTAACTCTTCTTTTTTTTTTTTTAAGTAATTTAAACATTTCCATTATAGAAAAAAGGGGTTGTTAATTATTGACGAATAGTAAATCAAACTCCAATAAATCGTCGAAAAGCAGTAAAGTAGAGAATCGATGATTCAAGCTTATTTGGTGTGTTGTTTTTTTTTTTCGTTCAATTTGTATTGTTGTTTACAGATAAAAACTCGACTAATTAAGAATTTTTGTTGTTGAATACTGTAAAACATGCAACAAATAAAACGTATAGAATTTACACAAAAAACGTTCGAAATAAATTTAATTAATTTTAGATGTAAGTTGACAAAAATTGTTTCGTATTTTGTAGAGTTTTTGGATTAAAACAAATCCACAATGAAAATTGTAAACGGAAATTGTTCCAAATTGGACTACAGACGAGATTGTAAAATTTTTTCTAAATTTTATTGTAAAATATTGTCAATTTCCTCCAACTCGATAAGAAACGACTACCAAATCTATGACATTTCATTTGATTTGATTGCTTCTCCCTTTAAAATATTGACAAAATTCTTGAAACATCACAGAATAACTTCAACATATAAAACATAAAAAGTTCCCAAATCTAATTTACGAATATTACTGACAATGGATATTAAGCTTTTGGGGGTGCGTACTGCACGTCGTGTACATTAATCTCCAACTTATTATCCCCAATTTCTAATAATGTGAAAGATATAGAGGCGTATATTAAGATGAACGAATTAACTAAAAGATGAAACTTTCATCATGTAGACACATTATTAAAGAAAAAAACCGTTTTTAAACATTAGAAACACGAAATTTTCATATTCGTCTCTAATAAGGCACATTTGTTATACACACAAACTGGAATTTAGATGAGTAAGATCGTTCCATTAGTGTCTGATTTATCATTAAATTGTCTCTTGTGATTGCATATTTCGGCATTGTTACATAAATTCAAAGTTAGTTAATTTCTGACTCTTTTTGGTGTTGCAAACTTCAACTTTTATAAGACAATAAATATCAAATCTTTTGTTTGTTTTTTACTTTTTCAATTTAAAGCTACCTCCTGTTGATTAATTTATCGGTTCACAAGGCTTTTCAATTATGATACTATCGATACCGTTAATTTTGTATCAACCTATACATTTCTCACATCATTTGATGGGATACGTTTGACTTGTTCCTAGATATAATTTATGCATGGCTTACGGTGCATCATCGATAATACTCCTGAATGACATTACATACAAAGTGTTTCAGTTGATGCTGCAGCTCTGTTATTTATCAACGAATGAGAATACAATGTGTAATAATGCCTTGATAGCAAAAATAGCCTTTGCCTGTCTTTAGGAGATCTGAAAAACGGCTTATAACTTCCAATGTGAGTTGTTTTCTTGTAAATACAATCGTGTCGTGTCACTGGCCTCTAAAGCTGGAAACCCACAGCGCATGATTTGGTGAGCCTGACTTATGGAGCTTCGACCAGACTTAGCTCGTAGATGATATTCCCATGATGCGTGTTGCCGTAATCCTACGGCGCGAGATTTGGCGAGTCTGGCTTGTGGAGCTTCCACCAAACTTGGCTCGTCATAGGGCTTGGCTCGTAGATGATATTCCCACGTGCAGTAAACCAATTTAGCTCTGTTATCAACGACAATCTGGGCATTACTGAAGTGTGGCGAACCCACATTTTCCTATTGATCAGGTCCGTCATATGACGATCCGAACCTGAGGAGGCCTCCTCACCTTTCCTTTGACTCGTGCTCAATTTACCGACAACTGAAAGCACAAGCCATCACGAGCCGAGCATGAAATGGCTGGCTGCGCCCGTTCCTACGGCTCGTGGTTCGCCAAATCACGCGCCGTGTGATCCCGGCTTAATATCGTATAATTTTTAAATGGTATAATTCAATTTTCCTTATCTCCCTAACGCTACTTGCTGCAGAGCCATTTTTGATATCAAAACATTCTTATACAATCCCACTCTCAATTCTTATTATCTCTTTCAAAGGACGGATTGCAGTCTCAACTGAAACATCCTGTATTGTCAGTTTTAATAAATTTACCTATGTATATGCTATGGTGGTAGTTCCTTATTTTAAAATTAAATTTATTTAAAGATACAATTTTCATCCACAAATTTAAAGATGCATGAACTGTAAAACCTGTTAAATCGATAAGTTTGTAAACATAGTAGCGTGTACTGTACGTGTCATTGACCGAAACCAATGCGTAAATTTGATAACAAAAAATTTTGTTAATTCTGTAGTTACCTTTAAGAAATTCTACAACAACAAAAAAAACAGAAAATTGTGCCCCCCCCCCCACATGAAAGACAATTCTTTTTCGATTTAGGACAGGCCAGAAATCTTAAATGGAAAATTGGTGGATGCGCCGGGCAAACGGTTCAGTTTTGATGGTGAATCATTAAAAATTAACGTTATTTGAATATTTTATTATGAATCCAGTGTAGTACTAGCAGAGTAGTAAATATCTTGACAGTTCAACGATAAGTGGTTGATTATTTAATATTCTTGCCTCAACTTCAGGTAAACGGAAAATCTTGTAATTTTCTTAGGACGATTCTAGTTTCTTCTTTACAACATGAGCACGAATTATTCAAAAAGATTTTCCATCCGTACATTATTTTAATAATTCAGAATTTAACGCCTTTGAATTTAAAATAAAACTATAACGTTTTATTTGAATAAACTAATTTAACTTTGTATAAGTAAGTATAGCTAATTTAGTTTTGGTTTTAATTACACATGTTATGTGAGTATCACTGATTACAGTCTCTGCATTGTAAATTTTAATTAATTTTTGGTTATTTTTTTTTATCAAACTTTACAAATGTATCAAAGAAACAAAAACAAATCGAAACAAAATTAATAGAGATACGGTTTGATTAAATGTGACACACACAATTGATTCGTGTTTGATATATATGCAAGATCGAACTTGTAGCTTATTTGTTACGAACGTGCAACCGTACTTGGAATGAGGATTGATGATCAGAATTCCTGTCTATGTAAATTTTATTACCCACAATTTACTTTAAATTGCTACAAAATAACTTCGTTTTTTTTTTCTATAATTTTTTTTTAGTTATTATTGGAACATTTAGAATGTCTTGTGTCAAGACACGAAAGATCGTTAAGGATGACGGTTGTAAAGAGACAAGCAGCAGCACAATCAGGAGTGTCCAGCGAAGTAGAAGTTTTGAAGGCACTTAAAAGTTTGTTCGAGCACCATAAAGCTTTAGATGAAAAGGTAATAACAATTTACTTTTAGTAATTATTAAAAAAAAAAACTAATATTTTTGTTATTTTTATAGGTGCGAGAAAGACTGAGAGTAGCATTAGAAAGAAATTCAACTTTAGAAGAAGAATTAGCAACAACCAAAGAAGAGGTTTATTATAATTTTTTCTTAAATTTTGATCGAATTTAATTAAAATTGGTGGTTAATTTTTGTTTAGTTACAACAATATAAACAGGGAGTTCTACCTTCAAATGTACCTGCAATAGAAGATAAACCCAAAGAGAATGGACAAGTGGATTCAGGGGACCAAATAGCAAATAATAAGGTGAATATATGGTTGTATTTCTTCAATTATATATATTTTTTCTTCTATTACAACATTAAAGAAGCATGTCACGACTGCTTTAAAATCTGGATTATTCTGTCTGCTTAATTAAAATTACAACTCTCGACGTCATGTCTTTTTTGTTGGTTTGTTTTTTGGTTTATAAAATCTCGTAATAAATTCTACACGATATCACAGAACTTTATTCTGTGTGTATTACGTGTATTTATATGTTTAATGTGTGGCTTAAAATTCTATTTGTTTTTTTTTATAAAGAAATTTCATTTAATTAATGATAAACAACTAATAATCATATTTGAGGTAAGAATTATCAAAATTCTATCGATATTAAATTTCAAATCGACCACATCCAGATAATTGAATTGTTAATCAAATTTTAATAAGGTGCCATAATGGACACTTTCAGTGTCCAAATACATTTGTAATCATACTACTTGCATGTTTAATAATAGATGTTGTGTGGCATGTTATTGTGGGACTCTAGGCGTCGACGAAGCCACGTCTTACCAATGGTGGTGTGGTGGATACAGAGACTGATACTGCGGCAAGGATAGCTGATCTTCAAGCAGCATTAGAACAACAAGTAAGCATTATCTGTTTCTATCTTTCTTTTTTCGTTTTTTTTTTTTCAAACAATCAAAAAATTGTATTGCTTTTTAATCAATTATTTCTGTTGTTTTAAAAACAATTATAATTATCGTTATTGTTAAATTATTTTAATTATTAATAAATTATTGAATTGATAAATTTTTATTGCTCGTTTGTTTTTTTTTTTTCAAAATAGACTGGTGAGATTAGTACATGGCAACGACGTGTTGCTGAAATGCAAAATCGTGTTGGTGAACTTGAAGAGAATCTATCAAAAGCACAAAAAGAATTATTAAAAGCACAAGATGCAAATTCAAAATTACAAAGAGATTTAAGAGAGAATGTTGCACAAAAAGAAGACCAAGAAGAACGTATTGCAACATTAGAGAAACGTTATCTAAATGCTCAACGTGAATCAACATCATTACATGATTTAAATGAAAAACTCGAACAAGAATTACAACATAAAGAAGCTCAATTGAAGGTAATAATATACATTTTGCAATTACCAAGAAGGGGTAGGAGTTTTTTGACCAAAATTTTAAAGAAAAAAATCATTTTTATGTGTTGGTCCCCACAATTGGTTACACACTCTCCTACCCTTCGTGGCATCGTTTCTATCCAATGGTCGATTTCCTCTTAATATATTGTGTTTCAAGTAATCTGTAATTCATGCTGTAGAGCCTGTAGTGTCTAAGGAGGCTGCAGCAAGTTTCTCAGTCTTCTCCGCATAATGTCCCGAACATGTTCGATTGGCGAAAGATCGGAAGATCGGGGTACCCATTCAAATCGGTCTATAGAACGTCTTGTAATATGAGGACGGGCATTATCCTACTGGAAAAGTGGGTCTTCCAACTGCCCTAGAGATGGAAGAATATGGGGTTCTACCACCTCATCCACAAATCGTTCATGGTCATATTGCCTCGCAGGAATAGCAAAAAAAAACCTACTCCCATAAGTTATAGCTCCCCATACCATAATATCCATAGTTTGACCCTCAGAACCTGGATTCATCACTCTAGGTTCCAGTGTAGTCGTAACCTACACCACTCCAAACGCTACTATCGGCGTTGAGCTATTAATGGTAATGGTGGCCGAAAGCTCTGATTCTGCGGTAAATCGTTCGAAAGGTTACAGGCCGACCTTCGTTAGCTAATTGATCTATTACTGGAGAATCGGTCAATTGTTGCCATAAGACGAAGATAGTTGTTCTGCACCTCATTTATTCTCCTTTGCCCATCGGTTCCTCTTCTCTAACGTTCATGACCCTCTCTAGTCCATGTCTGATAGCAGTGCATGATGGTAGATTGGTTCCGGTTTGAACATTTCTGCCAAATTTGATCAAGAAATTCCAACTCCTTCTTGGTGTTGCAATTACCATTTGTGTTTTTTCAATAGTCTTAATATTCAATATTAATGTTTGTTTATGTACACAGTTACAAGAGGAGAAGACAGCTGCTATACAAGAAAAACTTGAATTGGCTGAACAGAAATTAGCACAATTTTCCAAATTACCAGAAATTGAAGAGCAATTAAAGCAGCGCATGGAAGCGCTGACGCAGGTGAGACCTCAGGTACGAGGCTCTTTGCTCAACTTCTATTATATTTATCAATGTTTCTTAACATAGCACTTTTTTCTCAATTTTTTTTTATTTTATTTATTTATCTCTCAACTCTTGTAAAAACACCATATTTCTTAGTTGTTTATTTGTAATATTCTGGATTATGTAAGTGCACCATAGATGATTGTGTTGTTAACATTTTTGGATTGTTTCATGAAATTTAAATAGAAACAAAGAAAAAATTAAAACTGAGAAAAAATAGATTTGATGTTGTATTTAATGAGCTTTTGATGTATTTTTAGATAAATTTTAGAAGATTGTAGCAAGTGAGCCTTATGCTGGATCCCCTTATCTAATTATATTTGATAATTCTTTTGTAAATATTCATTTATTCCAGGAGATTTTCCAAAATTTTCGTAATTTTATTTCTTAAAAATCTATGTTAGTTTGCATGTTAGGTTTATGTAGTGTCTCTACAATTTGTCGTCTATATTTGATTGATTTGTTGTAGGCTCAAGAACGACATGGTTCAGCTGAAGATAGAATTCAACGATTAGAAGCGAATTTAGATGAAAAGAATGCTGAACTTGTACGCCTTAATCAAAGACTTAAAATGAATGAAGATCATAATTCACGTTTATCAGCAACTGTTGATAAATTATTATCAGAATCAAATGATCGTTTACAAGATCATTTAAAAGAACGTATGCATGCATTACAAGAGAAAAATAATTTAACACAAGAATTAGAAAAAACACGTAAAATGATGGAGGAATTAGAAAATCAAAAAAGTGAAATTATGAAAGAATTAAGTAAATCACGTTTAGAAATTGATAATGTTAAAAGACAAATGTTACAACAAGAGATTGCATATAATATACAACAAACAGATGCATTAACACGTTCATTATCACCAAATACAGTTGATCCAAATAGTTTTTCAAGAAGTGCTAGTCATTCCAGTTTCGATACTCATTCCTTACCACGTCGTCCAAATAAAAGTCGTACACCAATTGATGAAGATCCAAATAAAATACAATTTGGTACAAGATCAATGGCCGAACATGAATGGGAGAAATTACAACAAGCACATGTTTTAGCTAATGTACAACAAGCATTTGATGTATCTAGTGATGCTGAAGGTGATGATAATGATAGTTTATTTAGTACAGCTGATATTTTATCACCATCTGGACATACAGATGCACAAACTTTAGCAATGATGTTACAAGAACAACTAGATGCCATCAATAATGAAATACGTTTAATACAAGAAGAAAAACAAAATACTGAAGCTAGAGCTGAAGAATTAGAATCGAGAGTTGGTAGTATGGAACATATGAATTTATTAGCTAGAGGACGAAGTTTGGAACGACAAAGTCCACCTGTAAGCGGTAGATCAACACCTAAATCACATCATTCACCACAAAGGGATTATATGCATAAGTATCATACGGTGAGCTTGGGATTTTCTAGTGTTGCTTCTCCTCTTGTTTGTTTTTTTCAAATTAACACTACTGGAGTTCTTAGTTCAGTTTAGAGACGTCTGCCGGATTGGTTATTTGTTTATTGTTGCTGAAACCACTGGATTCTCTAAACTGTACTAATCTAGTTGTTTGTGGTGGTGGTTTTTTCAAACAAAAAAATTCTGCATGTATTTCATGATTATCGCACAAAAGCGCTATAATAAAGCCAACGTTATAATAACGGATTAGGTGTTGTTGTCAACATGTGATGTTATAGGCACCTGCGTCTATGTCTCCAGCGCATTTACAACAATATCATGCTGCCTTGAGTCCTGGCGCCCTGTCTGAATCATTGCCTTCTAGTCAGGTTTGTTAATTTTAACATTGTCCGGTTGGTAATTACAATGGTAAACAAAATAAAATAGAATAAATTTTACAGTTTTTCGATTATATCGTTTACCTTTGTATTGGAGATAATTTGTTGGCTTTAACAAACATTACATGCACATTAAACTTTACTCACTGGCTGCATGGATTCTGGTTTAATTTAATTTTTTTTGATAGACAATAATTCCAGAAGAATAATCGTAAATTCTAATTGTTTTTATCTAGTTACAATTGGCACCGTTATCATCGGAAATGTCACGTGAAGAAATGCATGTTGGTGATAGTAGCAGTGGTGGAGGAGCATCACCATTAACGGCTCGTTCACTTAGACTTGAAAGAGTAGCTCAAGCATTAGCTCATAGTCAAGAAGAATTAATAAGGTATGTATTGCATTCGATTTTTTAATTAATACAACAACAATAACCTATATACACTGCAATTAAATTACTGTCAATAGAACTAAAATGTTTGTTTTTATTCGATTTAAAGAAGAGCTGGAGCTACTGGTCTACCACCAGGAGTTACTTACAGGTTATTAATGTTGGCTAGTTATTGTACACTGCATTTTTGCGTGCACCAATTATTCCATAAAAATATTGTTTTTTTTTTAACATTTAATTTCAAAATTCTTAATTTTGTATTTATTTTGTTGTTGTTTTTTATTTATTGAAAAAAAAAATGAAAATTCGCCTTTTTGCACGCTCAAAATTGCATGCTCGTTTAGAAATAGTTTAGACAGTAGAATGCAGTGTGTTTAGGCAAGGCCAGACGCACACACCTCCATCACCTCTATCCTCTCGTCACAGCAGCCAGGAGAGTTTACACAAGAATGCAATAACGGGAATGCCAAGAGATGTTTCAGCAGCTGCTGTAGCCGCTGCTGCTGCTGCACAAAAGAAGAAAGGTATCAAATCATCATTAGGTCGATTTTTCAGTAAAAAAGAAAAGGTTTGTTTGTTTATTCATAATTTTTTGATGAAAATTGTCAAATTTTCTGGTTTAATTAGGTAAAAGGTAAAGAAGTCGGATCTGAAACTACATTAAGATTAAGTCAAAGTACAATTGGTATGTTGGATGGTGATTTAAGTGATACAATGAGTGTTTCTAGTAAATTAGGACAGAAAGGGGATTTCGATAGGAGACAGAAGAAGAAGTGGGTGTATGATTTTTTTTATTTTATAAAAGCTTAACTCATTTTGCTAAATTGCTAAATCACTAACACGCTCAATTTGCTAAATATTTAAACACTTCATGCAATGAAAGCAGCAAATACGGACAAATTAATGTCATTTGAAAAACAGTAGCTTCTGCTTATTTCTTGATTATATCGTTTGAATGGAGCTTTTGTCATAATCCACTAAAAGCGTTGCGTCAAAATTACTCACTTAATACTTCAGAAACACCACCTCCTGAAGGGTAGATCATTCAAAAACAATGTAGAATTTCAACAGTTCGAGCAATATTTGTGAAAATTGAGCGCGTTAGAAAAAAACTGAGTTTCTAGCGATGTGGTGTTTACTATTTGTTTTAATTAATTGATCAAATTTTTCCTGTAAGGGAGCGTGATTACAGACATGAATTATTAGCTGAAGCTATGAAAGCTGGTACACCATTTGCATTATGGAATGGTCCAACAATTGTTGCTTGGTTAGAATTATGGGTTGGTATGCCGGCATGGTATGTGGCAGCATGTCGAGCAAATGTTAAATCTGGTGCAATTATGAGTGCACTCAGTGATACAGAAATACAAAGAGAAATTGGTATTAGTAATCCATTACATCGTTTAAAATTACGTTTAGCTATACAAGAAATGGTATCATTAACATCACCATCAGCACCAAAAACATCTAGAACAACATTAGCATTTGGTGATATGAATCATGAATGGATTGGTAATAATTGGTTACCATCATTAGGTTTACCACAATATCGTACAACATTTATGGAATGTTTAGTTGATGCTAGAATGTTGGATCATTTAACTAAAAAAGATTTACGTGGACAATTAAAAATGGTGGATAGTTTTCACAGGTAAAACAAAACATATATCAATTACTTAACAATTAACACGAAATAAAACAATATTTAGGACTAGTCTACAATATGGCATATCATGTTTAAAACGCTTGAATTACGACCGTAACTTATTAGAAGAAAGAAGAAAAAATTGTGAAAATACTCTATCTGATGTTCTAGTTTGGAGTAATGAACGCTTAATTAGATGGACTACCAGTATCGGATTAAAGGTTCTTATCAACATCCGCCCATAACACTATGATTAACATTAATTTTTTTGTAGGAGTATGCTAATAATTTATTAGAATCCGGTGTTCATGGTGCTTTGATTGCATTAGATGAAAGTTTCGATGCAAATAGTATGGCATTAACATTACAAATTCCAACACAAAATACACAAGTAATTTCTAATTTTTAATAACAACAAATTATATTTCATTAATTTTTAAAGAATTTACAGGCTAGACAAACATTAGAAATAGAATTCAATAATCTTATACGTGTGGCAACCGACCGACGACCAGAAGATATAGTTCGTTCTTGATATGGTACTGAAACTCAATAAATAATTTTTTTTTAATGAATTGACCATGTAGTGTTCCGCTGCTCGCAGTTATAATGCAGCCCGTGCTACCTCTCCTTTCTCGTCGGTATTTATCCCCCAAAAAAATTCAAAAAAAAAAAAAACCAAAAGTAAACATGCGCTGCAAAGAAAGATTTGTACAAAAAAAGTTATGTGTGTAAGGCAAAATGACGTAAGAGCTTTAATGAACCGTTCTGTATCGTAAACAAAATATTAAAAAAAAATACCCTTTAAATAATAATAATAATGATAATAGTATTATTAATTGTACATTGAAGTTGTTGTTTATCTGTTGGATTACCAGCGAGTATATTGTTGAATGTGGCAGCGACAGTCAGTATTATCCCATGCGTGCCTGCACTCGGTGCTGCCATCTGTTGAGCTTGTAGACACTGTTAATTTGCTGATTAGTTAGTACAAAATTACTAAAAATAATTAATAAATATAATAATAATAATAATAAAACAATAAAAACAGAATAAAGTTAACCCCAAAAAAAAGCATAATATATGGAGAATCTGGTGTATTTGTGAAGCTTCTGGATATGGGTGGTTTATCCAGATTTATATTCAGCTCTAATATCACAATTTAGCAAAATCCGATTCTGAATGACAGTTATTTCCGTTTAATTCCAAATACTTATTACCCTATTTAATAATAATAATAATAATAATGATAATAAATAAATAAATGAAGAAAAGTAAAGGATTAATAATTAATAAATAATAATAATAATAATCATCATCATCATCATTATAATAATAAATCTTTGCAGTCATTAGTTGTACTAATCTGTATATATTATACAGACGATATACATAATATATATATTTTTAAGTTTTTATTACATTTAGTATCTTTTATACAACATTTGTAATATATTTTTACTGTTATTTATTTTGAAAGAGGATATCTGAATATACTATTGTGCTTAATCTTGTTAAACTACCAAAAAAAATAAACAAAAAAAATATATATATGAAAGAGAATATACGGAGTTGTTGCTGTACATCTCCGGGAATGATTGTCATTATTCGTATTTGATCTAATAATAGTGTTAATTTATGTACATTGCATTATACATAAATATAACGAGAAATCGAAACATTAACGGCACATTCATTTATAGTCCCATAATAATACCATTAGTTCTGTTACCATTCAGCCAAGATCTACAGAAAACAGTAAATCTATGCGTGGGAATAGAACAGGAAATGCTCCACTGGAGACACTGGTCAGGAATGCGACAGACAAAGAAGCTTAATAGCTGTTTGTCCAAGTAAACTACAAAGCTTCCTACTTACAATTAGGAGTAGGAACGAACTAGGACTGGTAGCGGGGCTCTGTACTGGGCACTACTCAAATCAGACTGTATGGATCGGACAATGAAACCTCCGATGCGCTAGCTCACACAAGACTCATCCACCTAGATAGCGTGACCCTCTATCATCATCTGCTGAAATGGCCGAAACGTCCCCCAGATAGATGGATAGCTTTGCTAAAAAGATATCTTTCCTGGAATATCAATTGATGGAGGCTTAAGGGTCTTGTATACCAATAGTAGTGCCTATAGACATCTTATGGCAAACGAAATTTGTTTTTTTGGCT
>JAZBGY010000096.1:104468-119668 GCA_037414755.1 Lydus trimaculatus | reverse complement strand
TTTCCACCTTTTTGGAACGTCAGCACTGTGTTAAACAACGTTGGTTAAATGTCTATACACAGGTGGAGACTTTTCATCTTGAGGGTGGATAATTTTACAAAGATTCTACCAGCCATGACTTTTCAATAAAGACAAAGGCTATAAGATTGTCCAACGACTTGTAGTTACTCCTATGTTCCTAGATGAACTGTCTCGAACTGTGTGTATAAGTTTTGTGGACATTTTACGTTTTATTTGCAACCTACATGTCTCTCCTACGTCCCTGATTGTTATCCTAATTAATTAAACGGTTTTTGAGACGTTACTCCCATTTTACTGTTATAGGTAAATGTTATTAATTTCTCCTGAAAAACTGATAATATAATAAATGTTATAGTTGTGATTTTCTGATTCCAACCGCATTAATTTCGCATAACCGTAAACAACAGAATTAATTATTCAAATAACTAACAAATGTCTTAATTTTTTTTTCCCCCCAATCTAACAAAAGAGTTAATAACCACACACGACTAAACTTATTAACAATCTGTTGTTAGTAATTGGCGAGGCCAATTTTTGATCTGATAACAATCGCTTTTATAAATTATCGTCTTATAATAGGGTGTGATATACAGATACGCTACATAATAAATAAGAAGAGAATCAAAAAAGAAAGAAGTATATGTTATAGGTATGTAGTATATATGTATGTATGTATACAAAAACAGTTTATAATCAGACCGTTTAGCATCACTAATAATACAATAGAACTATAACAAAAGCGAATTTCTTCTATATAACAATTTCCAAACGGTCTGGTTCACCTGCTATTTTTGCCGATTATAAAAATCTATTTCACCTGCTACTTTGTATTCCTAGATCTTCTCTGGTGCGATCTATATTTTTTTATTTCCTTAAAAACTGTATTTTTTTCTAAATAAAATAAAAACTTGCAATGTGCATAAATTTCACCAGGATGTATACCAACAACAACAACAACAAAAAAAAACGATTAACATAAATTAAAAAATTATTCGATATATGATAATGAGGTGATATTCATAATAAATTTGCAACTAGACATTACAAAAAATTATTTTAAATAGATTATAGTTTTCACTTTATTTAACATTATGCACCTGTACTCGGATAACCATAAATGTAGTCTTGTTTAGAACACGACTACCAAATAAGGGTTGATTTGTACCAATTCTTGATACCCACCCTTCGTGTTTATTTGATTTCCTAGTGTCTGGTGAAATTTGTTCAACTTACACCTGCATCATCATCATCATCATCATCATTTCCCTAGACTTGTAATTATTAAATTATCGTCTATCATGCGATTAGATTTTAGCTATTAAAACAATGGGGAAACAACACAAATTTTCGTATTATTGTTGATATTTGGAGGAAATTTGTAGCTTTCATCGATATAATCAACAAACTAAATTATAATTAATCGAACATGTATGTATATGCAATTGGAATGTTACACGAACCGGTAATTGTTTCTCAAAGTTTAGTTTCCAAGAATGTGGAAAGAACAATAGTAGCCGCTATTAGACTATAAGGTAAGCAGATGTAAATATTCATGTTGTGGGCTCCGGTCCGAACAATAGCAACGATTATTATGTTCCATTTCTAGATCGTTTTGGAAAGGTAGATCTTTACGTAAGATAGAAATACAACTCATAATTCAATAACAATAACAACACTATAAAATACACACTTATCACAAAAAAAAAATAATAAGAATAGAAGAAAGTTTTGTAGTGATACAATTGAAATGTTTTTGAATTTATAATCATTCGGAATTATAAACATGATGGTTAAATGTTTGATAGAATATCTCTCTAAACAAAAATGTTGTATTCAAAAAGGAGAACCGACGATTTAGATGTTAAATATATGATAAGTTAAATGAGTTAGAGTTAATTTAACTGACAACGGTTCCAAGGGAAAAGTCGGACTTATTTCATATATTTTCTCAAATAGATTTAAGATGAAGGGTACCAAGAAATCCAACTTTAGATGTAGACTTTAACATCAACCAGGACCGACTTCTGTATTATTATTCAATTATTAAACGTTTTTATAAATTTAAATTATAATGTTGACTGAATACGATTCTGTACACAACAGGGAGTCTCTTCAACTATACCATCAGATCTTTTGCTTCGTTGAACGATGTGTCACCTCAGCTTTGCTACTGGTTTAAGATTCCTTCGATTTACATTCCATAAACGCGATTGTAATAGTAACAAAAGACCGTCTACCCTTCACATCTTTTAATTTTTTTTTGATTTGAAAAAAAATTGTTACAAAAAAATAACAGGAATGATGGTTAGCTGGTCGTGAGAAGTATCCTCACTTTAGCATCACGAAATTGCGTGTTGTTGTTGTTGTTGTTGTTGTAATATTATAACCTTTAACTTTAAACCGTCAATATATCTATGCAGAATTATGATCGATTCCTTCGATTTTTCCAGATAGAGAAAGTTTGAAAATAATTGTTCTTCATTTTTATCAATAAATAATAAGGGAATATAGGAAAAAAGTTGGTGGATTGTATATATGCACCCTTATATTAACTATGATAATAAATGAATAAATCAAAGATGCGTGCAGTTGATGAAATTTCCGGAACTAGAAAAAATGTGAACAAAACGATTATCATCGTAATTAGTAGTTGTTCTTCTAGGAAAAAAAAAGTCTGACTATAATAATTGATAAGATTGAATAATAATAATAATAATAATAATAATAATAATAATAGACTCTTAACGTATTAAATTACATAATGGATGATATTAATTAAACAAAAACAGTGAGACACACTGATGACCGTTATACAGACCACCATTACACCATCAATCTTCTTCATATAGCTACTTCACCTGCTGGACAATGTGCGTTGGTGATGATGATAATAATAATAATAATAATAATAATAATAATAAATAAACAGTGGCTTTGAGAAATTTGAGAAATTTGCACAATAACGGAAATGAAAATAAAAAATAATATTCTAATTTTATATTAATATTTATCGATTAATTTATTTTGCAAAATACAATACTGGTAAAAAAATTGGAATCCTATTTGGTTCTAGATTATACACCTGTCTTGAACGAGAGAAAAAAAAAACAACCTTTTGGCAATTATTTCAAAACATTTTTATCCTTTTTGTTGTTGTTGAAACAACAGAAATTATTTCAATTAGATTGGCGACCTAACCTGTCGTTGCGGTATCAAATACAATACCGCCTTGTGAGGGAGACAGATAGGGGCAGGTGTATGTGATTCCTGGCCCCAGGTGAGCTCGATCACGACCCGCTAATTTGTGAGGAGGTGAAAATAACACACCGATTATCATATCTGGACAATCACTAGATCTTTACCAACCAACACACACATACATATTTATTGAGAAAGAACAGATTATACTATATAGGTACCAGTTTGATTGCAAGTCAACACACAGTTTAATACGATGTTATTTATTGATTATAAGTGTTGAGTTCGATTTGGATGCGGCTCACGGACGCTGTTATTAGGGTACGGAATAGCCATTAGTAACTTCACACCCGGTGTTTTAGATGCTAACCGACAATTTTCAAAATTTTGACAGAGATTTATTGACGAATCAACAAAGATACCATCACTGTCTAGAAGAATTAAAATTACAATTACAATTGTAACGAAACGTTATTGATAATTTCGTTCAGTTTAGGCTTCTGCTGATGATGCCTACTTGCATGCTTACCAAAGGCAATTCGTGATCAACTTTCAATACAAATAAAACATTTAGATGAGACTGCAACACTTACAATTACCTTCGATGTTAAGAGTAATCTTTTTAATGATTTTTTCGCAGTCAATTATTGTAAATACAGGTATTATTGATTTTAAATCGAAACTACAGGTAATTGTTCCAATTTTTCTCGTTATTATTATTATTATCATCATATTTTTGAAACAGTAAAGCAGTATGCTGTATCTAAATTACTACTACTACGTGGAAAAAATGTGGCATTTCATATTGGCATTATGTTGTTATGTTCATCATCAAACTGTTGTTTTCTCAGACTGACTGCTCTGAGGAGTTTAAAATTTATCAAAAATGGTACGTCACTTCCGCAGATATTTGTTGGAAAAGCTCCATCATGTTCATTAACTTTTTAAGTTCCCTTCAAAGTAGCACAGCTTGTATCGGTGAAGATTGGCGGTAAGAATTACTGTCCAATAATGCCAAAATTGCGTTAATTAATTCAAATACAGTACATTTAGCCTATCTTTAAAGCAATAGCATCTCCGGCCTCGTTTTTCACTTTCACTTCAATCGTTCAGTAGCTGAAGCACAGCACTATTCTTCTATTCTGTTGCAGTTATGTTGGTCTATTCCTAACAGATGAAGTATACAGATAAGTCTCGATGGTGTTGATAAACTGCATTGATTGTTGGTTTACGATTTGTAGGCCACATTCGTTCCAATATTTATACAATTTTCGAAGAACAGGTTTACTACTTCATGTATTTACATGAATATTTATGAAAAATCGGTGTGTTTTGTTGGAATGTCAGTATTATTCCGAAATTAATTAATAATTGAATCATTTCTGCTTGTTTATGTTAAAATTCCATTCTTTAGAGAATGATTATGAAAAGACGGTTGTCTTATAAGATCGAGTTTTATGGTTGGTGTATTTAAAGAATCTGTATTCGTACACGTTCTATAGGGGCGAATGCTATCAATAAATGTGGTATTTTAACTAAAATTAATTACAGTCTTTTGTAGGTATTCAAGCAATAGTTGCCGAAACAAATATTAATCTACACGATAACGTTACTAATGGATTGTAGCATGCACCCGCCATGTTCAATCGTTAAATTTCTATAATAAACGAATAGATTTACTAATACAACAACAATAATAATAAGACCGATAAAAGAGAAGAAGTAGTAGAAGAAGACAGTTCCGGAGGCAAGATAATATTGAAATTCTGCTTTTCAGATCGATTAGTGTCTGGATGGATGGTTTGGCTGTTAGTGTGTTCATGTGACAGTACTCGGCATCTTTTGAGGACCAGTCAACTCATCCATTGTAATGCTGAATTAGTTACTGTATTTATTTTGAGTAGGAGGTGAGTTTTTGGTGCCAGTGCCAGTATTTTATATATTCTTTCAACTGTGACGACTGTCAACGACCGAATTTAAAAATTACACGGGATTCTTGTTGAACATACCGGGCTGCGGGCACTGTAATTTTCATAATGATATGCATGTTGAATAAACTAGACTGAGAACGGGACAATAATATGGTTCCTTAAAATAAACATTTTTTTTTCGGCATATGAGCATGTTAATTTCAGTTGTATCTTTAGAAAAATGTAAACTGTAATTTTTTGATTTCTCAACCTATTGTTCCGATTTAATAACCAACTACTGTATGTTTATTAATATGCTAATACACAACTACACATAATTCATACAAGTTATGATTTATAAAAGCGTTTCTTAGCTTTCGTTCCGTATTGTATAGTGGTATTGTTGACATGCAAAGAAAACGCGTCCTATTTTCTATATTTTGTCGAATTCTCCACCCACAATTTTTTCGAAAAAAAAAAACAAAAAAAAATTAAATAAAAAAAAGACTGACTAAGTAAATTTTCTTATTTAGTGTGTAGATTGCGTGATTTTTACTAAGAATTGATAATAAAGTCGTTTTTTTCCTCGTTCAACATTTGACTGATGGAATTAGAAAAAAAAACCAACACACCACCTACCACCGGAAAAATGTTTGAATTTTGATTGGGGATTAAATGTTAAAACTAAACCGACTTGCTCAGCAGGGTGCGATATATGGATGATGGATTGGGACTACTGATAAAAAATTCATTCCATTCAACCAACCGAACGATAATCAACATGACGGACATTTTGAATATTCAAACTAGCCAAGATATCTATAAATCTGAGAAATTTCGTATAACAAAACTGTATTCTATTATTATATTAACATTATTCAATTTTAACGGTATTTTAAATGATACAAAACTAATTTTGAAGATTTCGGTACAATTTTATTTATTTTTTATTTAATAACTTCCGGTGAAGAAATTCGAAACATATGTGTGTATCTACCTGAATATAGATGATATTTCCGTTTTGCAAAACTTAGAGTACTCCAATTTCTATTGGAAATAAATTAGTTATGTTTAGATTATCAGATAAGAGATAATGATATTGACGACATGGGCGGTCTGATATTTCAAGAAATCGGTCAATTTCTATATCGGGAAATCTATCTTATACATAATTAACGTGTGTGTAATTCAATCATCTTCTGATAAAAACTACACTTTTCGATTACGAAATTTCGTAGTTTCGTGTATGAAAATTGTTGCACCGCGATATGAAAATTGAAACCAATTAAACAAGTCGAAATCAGTATTGAAAAGGCTTCAAAAGCTCAGCTAGATTGAAATCTTTGAGAAATTCTCAAACAAAATCAAAAGTATATGAACCGCCGTCAGAGAATTCGCCGCCGCATCTGTAATGACAGTTACAACTCTTTCAGTTTTCTAAATACAACCAAAATTGTAATTTGTTTTTTTTTGAATGATAATCATAGTCGTTTGGTGGTTTCAATGGAAAGCTTTTGTGTTGCATGCTCTAATTATATTGCTTAAATATAACTGTATATGGTGAACATCCTTCAAAACTTCAAATAAGTGGAACCGAAACTTGAGTAGAAATTTCAACCTATTCAATTATATATTGCTTCCTTTACATATTCCTAATTATAATAAGCCAAAATTGACTTGACTGACAGTGAATCAACTTGTCTAAAGTGGCTTCAAGTCGATAAAAACGTCAACAGTAGAATGAACTGCTTATTTTTCCTAAAAAATTACCTATATTTGTGCTCAAATTGTAGATATTACGTCTATCTTTGGAGATATGTAAATCAGCGGCGTATTATAGCATCATGAGGCCCTAGGCAACTTTAAATTTGGCGGCCCTATTTTAAGTGTCGAATTCAGATATTTTTCTTGAAAGAAACCAAATTTATATGAAACCTCATTCAGGGTTGCAGCCTGCATCGGAAAACATCCAACATTTTCCAACGTTACTGTTTTTTTGCCAGTTTCACAGCTGCAAGCCCATCTCAAAAGGGTCTTTTCTTATTTGTTGAGGAATTCCTTTGAAGTCCAAAGTCTTAGCAACCAACGGCAAGAAATCTGGCACTAATTTTATCCAAATCAAATAGAATCTAGACTTTGCCTAAGAATTGCAAGTTTTGCTTTAAAATTAATAATTTTGCACTGATTTTTGTCGATATAAACGAGAATGTCCAAATATTCCTATAAAAAACGGTGAATTTTGAAAGATTTTGTCGAAAAATTGCAAATCTTGACCTAAATTCATCAATAGAAACGAAAAGTGCCAAAAATTTTGATCATGCAGGAGAAGGAACCAAAGGAGTGATATAAGAACGCCACTGCATTTATGAACAATTAAATGTAATTCACAAGAAAACTAACTAACTAATAATTTGGAGTCCTACTGTTAGTTGGGACTCTTGGCAATCACCCTTTTTGTTCATAGGGTGATACGCCCTTGAGGTAAGTGTTAATTTTGATCTCATCGATGTAAATTTGTTAGTTTGCCGTTGCTGCGTAAAGTACTAGCCCGGATCTGTGACGTTGGCGGTGCAATAATGACTATCAGAATCAAAGTTTTTATCACGTAGCTTAACAATCCTTCGATTCCCTAAAAGAACTAACATTACAATCATAGAACTAATACAGATCTCTGGAGCTTTAGTCGATTTTGCTTAATTTCAAGGGACGTTCTCACTGATAGTAAACACCTACTCGATATTAGAAGAGATCGATTTTCACCTGCAAGATTTCCTAATTTTAATACAAAAACGTCCGAAATTTTAAGCAATTAATCTCTTAAAAGAAACCAAAGGAATGCTTAGATGTGATTAGATACGAATGTCGAATATTTGATATTTTTGTTTGTGGTTTTTTTGAATAATTCTAAATGTTAATGGTCGGCATTATATTTGTAAAGACCACCGATATTGAAGATAAATTGTAAAAATTCAATCTCATAACGTGTGCATCTACTAACCAGCACAGTAAAATTCCAATCGGACGGTCCTCGTTGACATTGATAAACATTCAACAATTTACTAATTTCCTTCTGTTCGAGGTCCGGTTGTGCAAAATTTCTCAAACGAACAACATTCAATAAATAATTTTTTAACTTATAATGAAATTAATGAAAAAATATATTAAAATTTACAACAGTAATTTCACTTTTATTATAATATTTACCGGATTTTATACAGCATTTTATTTATTAATATCCAACAATATAATTAGTGTAACATTATTATTATTATTATTATTATTATTATTAATATTACATCAATAACATCTGCTTGTGGAGGTGAAGCTCTTAAATATGAATTTAACGTTGTTTTGTTTTAATTTGTCTTGACCGACAAGTAGGTCAAAATTGTAATTAAAAACCACAACTTTTACTACACCATTAAAATATTTAATATTTTTTTGATTATTCAGAACAGGTAAGTAAATTATTACCGGTGTTTCGTTATACTGAAAATGAAAGTCATTTCAGGATTTGCACCTGTAAAATTTGTATCAAGTATTTAGTCATCTTTTATTACACTTTAATGATTACTAAATATAGTTTAATCAGGACAACGGCGTATTAAATGAGAATTTTTAATTCATTCGTTAATTATTGTCGTCATTAAAATGTGGATGAAATTATGAAATAACACATCATAACAAAAATTAAAATCTTTATCGTTATTTCCTGCATTTCAGGGTAGTTCAATTTTATTTGTTTGTTTCTTAGTAATTGTTGGAGTGTTGGTAACACAGCAGGGGTGAATTGTTCTACTTATTATTCGAAACTGAAAATAATTTCTAGTTGTATCAAGATTTGTACCATTTTAATGGGTGCCAAAGAAACAAATACAATTTGATGGAATTATAAAAACATCACGTATATGTTGTTGGGACAATCGAGAGCCGACTGTTTTCACCTATTCTACAATACTGATAAAGTTGCATCACTACCATTTGGAATGTCCTAATGGAAACCATAAAACAACTCGAAGGCGTTGGAATTGTTTCACTTCTACCACTAGTAGATTCGATTAATTGATTTAGTATGTTAATGTTGCTATAATTTGGCATTTATACGATAAATGCTAGCATCAAGTTTTAAATACAACAGAGAGATAATTAGAAAAAATTGTGTATAATGAAAGAGTTATTACACGGGCGAAATTTTATGACTAAACAACACCTTCTGGCAATTTTGACGAAGATGTATGATCGTTATGATGATTCAGTTTTAATAGCCGGAAACATATCTTGAAATTAGTTTAAAAACGATAAATCATCCGTCAAAGAATCAATTAACCGGGTGCTTATTATTAATGTCGTTTTTAAAATAAAGTTGTTGATTTGTTGGTTTTCGAATTTTTTTTTTCTTCTTCTATTTTTAATTTAATTGATTTGTTTGTTTGATGTTTCTAAAATCAACAAATCTATTCGAAACAAGTTAAAGGGCGCGACAAAGTAGCTTTAAATTGAGCTTTAAGCCTTCACACTAACAAATTCCAGATGACGACGAAACAATCAATAGACCTCCGATAAAAAAAAAATCGATAACAATCCCCCAAAACTGAAACCAAACAAGTAGTTTAACGTCAAATAAAATCGTACAACTAAATTTCCAACAATCGTCCAACTAAATGATGACTTATTTTTGTTTTTATTGGATTTTTTTCTAAAGTGGTTTTTTTTCCCAATTCAATATTGATTCGAGTTTAATTGGCTTTTTCGGTTGAATGTGTGGATGTTTATATGGAGTAAGAAACTGGAATGTTTCTCTGGGCGATTATGTGGCTGATTTATTTCCTAGTTTACCGGCTGAAATGGCTCGCCTCTTTATCGGTCTTTGCGTGAACAAATGGTCCCGAACCGCACCCTAATGGCAACGACGTGACTACCTAATGTGGGCCCCATTTGACACTACTGAAATACAGTCGGCCAAGATTACCGATATCGCAACTTTTTAAAAAAAAATTAATCAAATCTACTACCATTCTGGTAAAATAGACACCAATCTATAAACAATGGAGCATATAAATGTAAATTGCAGTATTATAGATTATGATTAATTATGGTATAACTGATAACGAAATGGTAACCGATAATTTTTGGTACAAATTCTAATAAAGTATTGCATAAATTTAACGTCACGAATAATCTTCAATATTCATAGGCACAATTACTTCAGCAAAAGCAATATCGTGCTTCGTGCTATACTACAATATGTAAATGACAAGTTATGGTCGTTCACTTATATAATTATACCACCCTACACCCTCATCTCCCTAGAATCCACCAAAAGGGACCGAATTATCCAACAGCCAATAGTAATAAACAGTAGTGTCGTGATTGTGGACATTATCAACTAATGTCCGATAAAATTAACATGGTGGCAATATTGAAATAATAAAAAAATAAAAATAAATAAACTATAAAAATAATAATAATAATTGTAATCATTCATCAAAAATTGTTGAACCTTGAAGATTAAACATTGTTCAATTAAGTATCTTTGAAGGTGCAGTAGCTGATTACACTACCTATCACTGTCTATCAAAGTTGATTGGAGTTGATTATAAATATTGACTTGGAAAAATTACAGCCAATACATCATTGACAATTTATTTGATAGAAATATCGAAAATTCCATGAAAGAATCAACTATATAAGATGTCTGTTGATGTAAAATCAACAACCATTAAGCACGTCTCTACATTGAAAAATTGAAAGAATCAAAAGGAAAAAAAACGGTTCTCGTTTTCAAGACAATTAAAATTAATTCAATAATAAATACAACATATGGACCAACTTAATAGCTAGTTTTATAACAAAAAAAAAAACTAATAATAGAATTGCTATAATTATAATAATTTTGTAGATGGTTAGTTTTGATAAGAACACTAACTAACGTGATTAATATCAGAATTTTGTTTAGAACGTTAATTGAATAATGGTCATATTAGATGGCTGCCGTTTAAAGAAAAACCAGGTTTTGATTGTATATGTGTACGTGTGTGTGTGTGTGCGTGTGTGTGTGTTTGTGGTTGTAATACAGACTTTAATGGATCTTGATGGACACAAGCCCAAATTTTTGCCAGGAATAGCTCTAGGGCGAACATTTTCTTTACAGTATTCGTACCCCCGTAAAAGACAACTTCCAAAAATGTGGTGCGGATTTGTGTTAACAGGAACATTTAACTATTAAAATTCATATTTGCGCGAAGGTGGTTTTTCATTCAGAGAAATTGCAAATAATCGCCTTAACCGGAACCAATCCACCATCATGTGCTGTTATCAGGCAACTGTCGAGTAAAAAAGAACAAATGAGGTGCAGGACCGCTGTGTCTTCGTCTTATGGCAACAAGAAACCGACTCTCCAATACCAGATCAATTGCCGATCAATGGTTAGCCAACGTAGATCGTCTTATATCCCTTCGAACGGTTTACCGCAGAATCAGATCTTTCGGCTTTCAATCGTTTCTGTTACCATTAACAGCTCAACACCGACAGCAGTATTTGGAGTGATGAATTCCGGTTCTGTTTGGGGATGCATGATGGACGTATGAGGGTCAGACGAGGACGCGCGAAACGTCACAACCGTGGGGATTATTTTATGGAATGCTATGACTTATAGGAGTAGGTCTTGTTTGGTATTCCTCCGACGTAATATGACCACCCAGGGATATGTGGATAAGGTGGTAGAATCCCATATTCTTCCATTTCTTGGGCAGTTGGTAGTCCCACTTTTCCAGTAGGATAATGCCCGTACTAATATTGTAAGATGTTCTATATACCGATTTACAGAGGGTAATATCAATCTCTTGACATGGCCACCTCGATCTACCGATCTTTCACCGCCCATAGAGCATGTTTGGGACATTATGGGGACAAGACTCAGGAACTTGCTGCGTCCTCCCCATACACTGCAAGCTCTACAGTACGAATTACAGGTTGCTTAGGATACCTCAAGAGGAAATCGACCATCTGATAGAAACTATGCCACGAATCTTCTTTTATATGTATGTAGACTACTGTTTGAATAAGCGTAGATTTTATAGAATTGTGGAAAGATTAATCTCGCTTTCAGAATAACTGAATTATGTATTTTCAAACTTGTATTGAAGAGACCCTTATCTAATACGGACAGCTATAATGAAAAATGGCTTTATTAAAATTCTGTTATGTCGGTTAACACTTGTGTCTATTTAATATTTGTATGAATAAAATATGTTGAAAACAATTATAATATAATAAGTTAAAGACAGGAAACGACCCGATTTCTAGCTGATACTTTTAATAATACATTCCAACAATTAAACACCCCATTAAAAATAACAAGATAACAGATAGATATATATTTTTTTAAGGTTTGAAAATGCTAATTCAACTTAATAACTTATAAATTGTTTGAATTGAAAAGGGGGTGAATATATGTATATACATACCTATATATAGAACATATGGCTGGCTATCTTAAATACCTTTTATCATTCTTAATATCTCATTTTGTTGTTGTTTTTTTTTGTCTTTACATGTAGTTATCCACTTTGTGCTAATTTAAATACGATGACATCTACATTGTAATCAAGATAAAGTTTTATACTTTAATAAGTACATCTGTTTAGACACCGAAAACACGACATATATGTCAATCCGTCCGGAAACGGTTGAAATATTCTTATTAACTGTCTCATGAAAATGAGGGTGTAAAAACAAGAACGAGTGGGGGTGTATTATTTTATACTGCCATACTTTCCCTGACAATAACATTTTCAAATTAAACCCTTAATAGTTTAGTTGTTAGTGTCCAAATAATTGGTGCAACAATCCTTGGTAAGTTTTATACTTCGATTACTAAAAACAATTCAAAATTATTAAGATGACCGTTAGTTGTGTTAACTGCATAGAGAATCAGAGTAAAAGCTCATTAAAGCTCACAATATGCATTTAATGTACGCATGCGTCTTTATTATTAAATGAGCGTGCAAGTTGAACAACACAAACGAAACGAGTCCAAGCAGTGGCCGGGGAATTGGTTTGTTTCCTTCCTTCTAACATAAAATCTGCATTTCATTATCATATCCGCCATTTTCAACTAATTATCAACAATCATCATCATCATCATCCACATCTAGAGAACAATATTCTATAAAATCGTTTCCTAAATAGAATCAAGATTCAAATTAGATTAGAAACAATGAAAATGATCTATTTAGAAACTTGTATTGTTGATAAATTTATTTAAAAAATCTTAAGGTCTTTCAACTTTTATTATTCCATTTTATTATTATTATTTAAACGATGTTGTAGTGTTTAACGTATGATTTTCTAATTGCTTTCTCACGTACTCGAATTGGCTTTTCACTTTAACGGTTCAATATTATTATTGTTGGGAATTGTGAGTGGTCGCACGGTTGTACGGAAATATCGTTCAAATTCGACTTTTTCTTCAAAAAAAAAACAAACAAACAATAAACAACAAGAGAAAGAGGAAGAAAGGAGATTGTTGAATTGAGATCGATCCACAATTGATCTTGATAGACACAAATGATACGAATCTTAGTCAGGAGTGATATGACTTTCTGAATTCGTGTTCAACACACTAATAGGCTAGAAACCACCCTCTAAAAATGAAGCAACATCTCAGCTCTTTATCACTCAGGAGTCGTTACATGTGACTTTCAGATAGGTGAGACAAAGTCCAATAGACTTCGTTTAACAAACAGAGTCGTAAGGGCTACGTAAGTGGAACAATTGGATTGTAATAAGTTTATCAAAATTTTATGGAAATGATAACACACTTATTGTTTCCCTTCCCTTCTCTATTAGAAAGCATTTAAAAGTTCATTATTCTATTTTATCATTCACACCTCAAAGTTTTTCTTATCGTACAACTGACATCTTCAACAATTTTTCCAAAAAGTTTTCTTGTTATTCTCAATTATAATAGTGTCATATAAATTTTCTATTAAACTCGATAGAACTTTCCGAATTCTTATACATTGATTTGTTGAATTTCCTAAAAATAGACGATTTTTTCGATAAACTTCGCTATTAATTGTTAGATAAGTAATGATTTTATACAGATAGTCGAGTTAGAGTTGGTCAACTTTACTTTGAAGGTGTAAAAGCAATTGTTGCTGATACAGTTTCGCAGTTATGTTGGTCACATTCAAATAGACAAACTGTAAGTTTTATAATAAAGTGCGTTATGTTGTTGGATTATATTGGATAGTGTAACCGCCATTTTGTAGAAGAAATGAATAAATATTTATAAAGTTTACACTTGGCTAGATTTCGGTAGATAATCATAAGAGAAGAATAAGAAGGCCATTAACATTTCTTTATTATAATGTCGGTTTTAATTAATTCTTACGGTTGTATTTATCATTATTTCAAATCAAAATTCTCAGTTTACCCCGCTCAATTAACGTTATTTACATAAATAATACAACTACTATAGATTTAAAAATAATTTGTTAATAATTAATAGTTAGATAAGTGATGTTGAAGAAAAATTGAATGACAACATTATAGACAACATTAGAAAACATGTCAAATAATTTCAGTTAATTATCTAAAATTCGATAATAATATTAGAAAAAACAACGTGAGAGTACATCATCATCATCATCATCATTATTGATATCGTGTCGACGATACGACCAAAAATTGAATTAAATATAGTTGGGCACCTTTCATGTGGTACATTCACAAAATTACTAAGATATTATTACAAATAAATAGTAGCCTACCGATCACTCTATAATTAAATTTATACAACAGCAACAACAACAACAACAACAACAACATTGAACAGATGCCGGCGTGTTACAAACGATTCCATTCTCCATAATCCCTATTTAATCTTACTTATTTCTTTCTTCAACTACCAATAACATTTAACCTTCAATTAACAAAAAAAAGAAAAACTACCCTTCTCTATATTTAACACCATATGACTACTTGAGTTTTTTCTGCACTATTCTACTCAAACAAACCAAATTGATAATAAAAATACAAAAAGTTTGAGGTGAGATAGTTGGAAAC
>JAZBGY010000096.1:0-104402 GCA_037414755.1 Lydus trimaculatus | reverse complement strand
ACCTTTTATAAGAATGAAAAGGAACAATATTCTTTAAACTATATAAATGCCACGTAAATAGTTCTCACCCTCGAAAAACTTGACCGTATCTTTTTTCATCCTTTTCATTTCACTGGTATATACGAAATAATTAATTGGTTTTTCGTTGGTATTTGAGGGTATAGTTTGATTGAAAACCGGCGATGAAATTATAGGACTTGAACTAACAATTGGGGCGGGTTTCAATAACGTTAAACCAATCAATCCGATCAATAATTTCCTTATGGTTTTGTTACATATAAATATTTCTATATTTAGATAGAAATTTACGTCATATTATACGAATAGAATAGAGATGAAACTTCAATTTTCGCACGGCATGAATGTGAAACGTTTAAAATTTTTATGTTGAACCTATCATTTAGGCCGCACGCATCCTAAATTTTTTTGGCTTTTTTTTCTCGTTGTTGTTGTTGATATATTTATAATATAAAAGAGATGATGTATATGTCTGTATTTCGTTAATAAAATGTTTCTATGTATAGTAAACACGAATACGGAAAAAGCTAATTTCGGGATGTTTTAAGAACGCAACAATTTTCTTAAAATTGTTTGAATAGAGGCTAGTGTCGATGGTACAACCCTCTTCCGGACCTCCATCACGTTGATATTCAACTTAAATTTATAACGAAAGTGAAATTTGTATTGTGTTTTTCGATTTTTGTTGTCTTTGAGAATTCAACGGATGTTTACGCTGCGGTTATTCATAGAATCATCCCTTTGACCCATTCTCATTCAATATTGTATGCGAGCAAAATTTGTTGTTTTTGATCAGCATATTTGGCATTTTTTGCTTATTTTGCAGCTTTTAGGCAGAAATTTCATGAGAATATTTGAAACTTCCAGCTTACTTTGACAAAATTATCTGTTGTTAAGTAAAATTTGGAAATTCTTCCTTATTTCGACGAAATCAGCGCAAAATTTGCCATTTTTTAATCAGTATTTTTGTTATTTCTTGCTTTTTTGATGGAATTATCGCAAAATTTGCCGGTTTTAATCAGAAGTTTTGATATTTCTTGCTAAATTTGATAGAATTCATGCTTTTCCGGTAAGATTGGTACAAAATCCGCCGTTTTTGGTCATTAGAAAGCATGGATTTAGAAGCTCGAAAAAGTTCCTTAAAGAAACTAGGAAAAACTATTTTGCATAAGGCTTACAGTTGTAAAATTGACAAACATGTAATTTTTCAACATACCACTGAAAACAATGGACGTCACGGCCATACAGTGCTGATCACACCCTCTACACCTCTCCAGTGATGCCACTACTACAAGCAAAATTGTCACAGGTCCAACTAATAAGAATTCGGCATTCAGCAAGCCTATTGCAAAGTTCGGGAGTCTCACCAGCTTTAGCATGAGATCACAACTTCAGCGTAAAAATGTAACTGGAATGGAGTGGCATAAGAGCATGACCAGCAACTTCAAAACAGTGAGAAACAATTGGTCTGTCTATAGGTGCAGCAAATTAACAACTTGTCGTTATTAAAGCTCACACAGTTTTATTGAAGAAATCTTTTTTATCGTTTCTTGGAAGTTTTGTCAAATCAAATTGAGTTGTTACAAACTACCGGATGCTCCCACTTTAAAACTTAAAAAAAAACATTTACTTAAAGCTAATTAAAATTTAATTGTTACCACAAAATCATAGTGGTGTTGAAGTCACATTTCATTCAATATAATTAAAACAACTAATATGGAAATCGATACTTACAATTTTGTATCGATATTTCTTCTCTAGTGAACAAAAAAACAAAACAAAAAAATGTAAATATTTTATGTATTTTCCACTGTATAATGACATTTGATGGAGTAGTTGTAAATCGAATGCAGTCACGATAGGTTTTTGTTTAATAATTACATAGACAAGGCGGCTGATAATGATGATTACTATATGCAGATTGTCGTAATGGTACTTGTAATTACAGATGAAATTATAGAATAGAAAAATTAATATTTATATGTTTGTAATTGTCCTTTAAATGTGTATATACGTAGATATTATAATAATTGTGTTATTTTAATTATTTTGATATTTTTATTATTTATGTATAGTGCTTGGAAAAACGGATTGCAAAGCTAGCTCTATAAACTAAACTTATTATTGTTAAACAAGGTTATAATAGTAATTGTTATAATTTAAGGCCAGTTTCCATTTAATTCACGCCATTTAATATAACCTAGAATTAACCAAAATATATCGGTCTATTAATGTATGAATTTTTTATTGTTATCGATAACAATAAAGAATGATTTTATATTAATCCATCCAATTATTTGATATTTTGTAAATTGTTTATTGTTGAATAATTAATTTTATAATATGGATGTAATTTCTGTTCGTATTGTCTAATATTAATTAAGCCGGGGGATCGATTCATCGAAATTGGAAAAACCGTCCATGTTCACTTCGATATGCTTTGCACGAAATAATTGAATAATTTATGGAAAATTTACTGGCTACGTGGAGTTCGATGGAAATTATTATATTTAATTGAATTAACCTCAAGTTCAAAGCTATATACTAACTAATTATAGAATGCAATCAATATTAAGCTAAATTAATTATTTATTACAACACAATAAGTTATAACAAAGTTTGCAATTTTTAACAAAACTTTACATAGTTTTATAAATTAATAAACATTAACAGGAACTATGATTGTCAATAATTGAATGATTTTCGACTTTCGACTATATAGTTTGTTTGATATGAATACCGATAATAGAGAGAAGCAGTTCATCATGCACGAATAGAAAATATGGAAACAACCAAGTTGTAATTTAAATGAAATTTGTTTAGTCGTCAATACAATAGACGATATCTAATTTTCTCATTTATCCATATGAGATATCCAATTAGCTGATTAAATTTTCATCAGTCGTTCTAACTGTATAGTTGTTTAACCGCCCTCCAACTCACTTTACTCAAGCTTTCCAACAACTACTAAATTATAGAGTAACAGAAATTATCTATTGTAGAATAATATAATACAAAATAATAATAATAATAATAAAAATATTTTTGTGAACTCTATCAGAACAAGATTACTTATTGTTAGTGTAGGTTGCAAAGATACCGACTGTGTATTTGATAGTTATTTACCGCTTCACACCCGATCATTTTAAGCGAAACCAATAACTTTACAACAACAACAACAACAACAACAAAAATTCGCTAAAGTAGCTTCTGCATCTGTTATACTCATTAGTAATTATGAGGGATTCGTTATAAATTATGTAAATCATAAAAGTGGAAATGCCGACAATTGCAGTTGTAGAGAATAACATGGACTGTAGAAAATGTAAATAATATAGAATAAGATGATGAAGCACGTGTTTTGTTAGTGTTGTCGATGAAATTTGCGGTGGAAGACATGTAAACGAAGCGTCTCATGGCCATAAAAATCAAGGAAGCAATCCGTGTTTCGGAAATTATGCTGCATAACGAGTAGCAACAGCTCTGCCGGATACGCAATTCCTCATCCAATCAATTGATAGACGCACTCGAAAAGCAGGTGATTTTTTTCAATTAAACATAAAAATGCCTGTTATATATAGACTTTTGTCTTTGCAAAAAGGGTCATTATAAACAAATGGACATTTCTATGAAATCGGTAAAATATTCAAAATTCTAGTTGATGACAATTGGGCCCCTATTTAACGACAGAAGAATTCCAATTAACTGCTCTAACAGTCACTTATTTCTGTCATCACATTTTCGGTATCCTGTCACAACAATAGAAATTTGAATTGTAATGGAATGCATGTAGGTACCCTTATTGTGCAATTATATCGGCAATTTATTCAAAAATTTTGATTAATAAAAATTTCACCATGTCTTGTATAGTTTGATGAGACGAATTTCATGTTTGTTTGTAAGTTATGTAGGTTTATGAAAAGTCATAGTTCGCATGTTGAATTTTCATGTTTCAGTTCTTTAGACACTTTAATTAATGCAGTGTTCATATTTTAAAGTCAATATACTTACACAACTACCACCTTTGTGTTTATTTAGAAATTCCTCTTCACATTAAAACGCTGATCATACCTTTCAAATCTTGACTACACAATTACTTTTAATTATTCATTTTTTACTATGCTGTATTGAAATATTGTTACCATGTATGTAACATTAATAAGCATTACAAAAGCACAAAAAAAAAAACAATGAATAATATAAGCAAGAAAGGTCGAAAAAAAAACAACTTGTAAATATGTAAATCATGTGAAATAAGCTTATCGGGTGGTGCACCAGCTCGCTAGTTTTGCCTACGTTAGTGGTAAGTGCACGCACACGACATTAACCCCGATTTATATTGTTATGCAAATTTGTTCGTCTTATCGCTTTTCAGTTATTCAAATTTTTGAAATAATGTTACTGCAGCCGTTTACGTGCCATTATGATATATTGTGCAGCCATACTGGATTTTACGATAAGTTGACCTCTGCTAACAATAGAAAAAGGGGCAGGACCATTAACTCCTAGCCTAGAAAATTAAAATAAATAATTAATAAGTAACAGGACCGCATTAGAGATTTGCTGAGCTTGGACAATATTGCTCAACCTTAGAGAACTCGTATAAGCGAATCGTAGATACAGTTACATCCACAAGACTTAATCTTGTACAAGTCAACTTGGATAAAGGTCAACTTTAAGAACTTCAGATGAATCTTCCTACAAGACTTGTTCATTTGTAGCCACACTACAGATCAGTATAGAAGTGGTACCAACTTACATTAGGAAATCAAATTAAGATGAAATAATATTTGAGAAGGAAAACCACTGTGGGAGCCGCCCTTTTATATGTCAATTCTACGCAATTGTAGTTATGTTGGAAGGTCGAATCCGGCCCTGATTCTCTAGACTGTAGAGAAGGTGCTCTCTAAAATTGTGAGGTATTTTGTAATTAATTTTTGATATTTTCTATAAAATCACTTCATTAGAAAAAATCTCCGTAATAAAACAACAAAGTCAATATAAACCAAATGTTGGACTGTTTGTTACTACCTTTCAAACAGGTAGAATAAGTGGGCTTGTTTAAGTAGTCGTACAGTGGCTTTAAACTCTAACCAATTTCATACAATTATCACCCTTAAATACGTAATAATATAAAGGTTGGATTTGTTAGAAAAACAATAAATATATTGATGATAATTTCAGGTGTGTAAATCTTTGTTCCACTGATACCAACTCTATACAACATTTAGTTTTAAAGTAAATATAAAAATAAATAAGTTAGAAAAAGATAGATATATCAAGATTTCTACATAAAAGTGATATAAAAGTTAACTATACGATGGCTGATATAATTATAAATTAGTTTTAGAGAACTTGCCACTAATTTGCTGTCAAAACACGCTTTTATATTTACGACTATCTTCCACCTAATAATTAATTAAATCTAAAAGAAAACAAAAAGATACAGAAGGTAAAAAAAAAGAATATCAAATTTGTCTAATTGGGGACGTTCTCGTCAATTAATTTATCAAAATCTTAATTTAACAATTATTGAATAAGTGTAATTTAATCGATAAGAACGAAAAGTTATTCCAGCATTTATTTGTTTATTTACATATAAATGTTTATTATATTTTTATGTGTAACTATCTAGAAAATAGTCTTGTGTGAGAACATTTATTATATTAGTTGTTAACAGTATATTTGATTCAATATTGTCATGATGATTGTAGATAATTACAGTAATAGAATATAAAGAAGTTTAAATTGAATACTTCAACATAAAGCTAGTTTAAAAACACTTAAGACTACATCAACCATAATGAGTTAGGCGTTAAAAGAGTACCTGTAAAAATGGAACAGGTTTTTTCTAAAATAAACATTTCATTAATAAAATACATTAGATATATATAACAGAAAAAAACGTATCAGGTGGCTAATAGTTAATTAGAAATTATTACAACATCGTTATAAAGTTATATCGAAAGTCTTGAGTGTCACTTATTGTTAGAAAACAACAAGCAGACACATTGCTCAGTACTGCTGTCAGATTAATTACAACTTTGTTTGAGAGGTCACATTGACTATATTTTAGTCGACTTGTGATCATAGTTATGAATTATTACTTATTGAATTATAAACAATTACTAGGTGGAGTTGGCACCGGCTTATCAACTCTATGTCTTTTAGAAGCCATACATTTAACATTAAGCCCGTGTTTTCATTAGGCGATTTTCTATAATGCTACGGTCAAACCTGCGCCCCGAAACTTTGTGTGTTTAGCACGCTAACTTTTCATGAAGCGGTACACAGCTATTGTCTAAATGACGTATTATCTAATATTTGAGAAGGGCCACTTACTATGGGACAAACGGGGCTCCACTTGCCAGTGGTTAAGCTGACACCCTGGCTAGTCCGCTACTCAAAACTATTGTAGCTTGACGCATATAGATCTGTGGAATTAATTTTAAGAAAGAACAACAGCTCTGGATGAACGTTCTGTAAAGAGTAGTGACAGCGATTAAGCATCTTTCATCATGTGGATTAGGTTTTTGCGTTTATATAGAGCTTCTTAATTCTCAATATACTCCTATACTCCTACTTGGGGACTCTAGAGATAATCGTAGAGGATTACGAGTTAGAACTCGGTTCTTAGTTCCCATTCAGTCAAGGATGTCGTCCACAATTTGGGATCTGAGTGTTGATTTAACATCATTTTGACCAATTGATTGTAATGCGTCGATATGTTGGAGTGTCGGACGGTAAAATGACGAGTTTTCCACCAATGTTTTGGTCTTCTGAGATATATCCGGCATTGTTATCAAAAATCGAAGAAATTTCAGGATGTTATATAAGCCTTCAGATACATATTGTCGAGGCAAATCAGTTTTTGCATTACACTGCCTGTATAGTAAATTTGGTGTGCTGTAGAAAACTGCAGATCAGTAATCGTATGCTTCCAGCTTTTTCAAGCAACGTACAACATCCTGTCCTCTTCAAACTAGCGTTATGCTTGCATAACGATGACGAGTGTCAGCAAGATTCTGTACTAGTTTTAAGAAGAATACGATCTTTTGGAAAAACTAGACTTCATAATTGGATTGCCTAGGAGCCTCCGCCGGGTTTAATTCGGCACTGTTAAGAGTTAAGATCGGAGCTGCTATTGAAGCTTGCATATGTTCAAAAAACAACGAATACCAATATTTTAAAGTTGAAAATTGCAAATCGCTTGTCTTCTTCTATATTTATCTATTTCGACGTGTATGACAAGCCTTATGCGTGTTTCAATTACAGGAAGTCTTATTGTAGTTGGGGTAGATAACTGTCTGATTCTCTTTTAACAGAATGGGTGAAAGCTTTAATTGTTTATTGTATCTATTATTTATAATTTCTATGATTATTTCAATTAAAAATTCATATTTCTTTCAATTTTTTATAATCTAATTGTAAGTATATTATTCTCCTTATGTATTTGCCGACTAGTCATCAATCTATTCACGATCTTATTCTTTGATCGTACCTCGTATGTCGGCATTATAAACATATCCACCACAACACCTCTGCATATACGTCCACTAAGTTTTAAAACACATCTTGTTCTTATCTCTACCTCACGAGTAACATAAAGAATCACCTTTTGCAACAAACAGCAACAACAACAAGATGAATGACAAAGACCGAAAATACCAAAAGTCAATGATAATAATATAAGAAGAAAAGAGAGAAGGATGTGTAAACGAAACGACAAAATACGTTATTTACGTCTCAATTTGGCGATAATGAGACCAAGAAGAAGTAGAAGTTGTATGTAACAGTCGTGGAGATGTAGATCCTTTTACTGTTTATTGTGTATTTGTATGTGTGTGTATGTGTGTGTGTGCGTGAGGAAGAGAGATGGAAAAGGCGTGTGACGTTTACTTTTATATCCACGAAATGTAAGCTCCGCCTTTGTGCTGAACCATTGGTGTGCGAGGGGCGTTGCCACTGGGCATGAACATTCTACGATTGCGGCTGACCAATCTTAGGTCAGATTGATTTATGATTTCTTTCTTCTCTGTCTCCCTCTCTCACACACACACACGCACACTATTTTTATTTGTTTTTTTTATACAAGATAAGTGTCAATATGTTTGCGTGAATAAATGAGCAATGTGATTAATATTAGAAGATTGATTTCAGCAACAGAACACACTTGATTTTAATTTAATCAACATTTTTAATTTTGCAAAAATACATTTTTTTTTTAGTTGAAGGTGAATATCTTCTTGTAGCATTATTTAAATAACACTTCACGTGAAATATTGCTCGTTTGTTTATTGCAATTTTCGAAAAAAATACAACTGTAATTCATTAGTGCCAGTCGTTTATTTGTTTTGTAATATTCGGAAGCTGAAAGGATTCTTCATTATCATCAAGCAAGATCGCACATCGGACATCGCTCCTGATCTCTGCTCGAATAGCTCCCGGCACCATATACTGTCTTCCTCTTATTTTTAAATCGTTTCTTTTTTTTCCAAGATTTTTTTTGTTTTGTTTTCTACCTTCATGAGTATTCGTTTATTACAAGTTGTATTGTAAAGGTGCCGGTCTTGGAGACGAAGAAGCTGAAAGGTAAGCAAAAGCAGTGGGCAGAGCACTGAGGAGGGCTCAAGCCTACCTATCGTGTGAGCACAAGTAGCCAACCGAGCTCGAGGTAGCGCCGCTTACCTGCCAGGTAGCTATAGCGCAGTCATTCAGTGTCGTGCCTGCAACCGATGAGCATTCGATCGGTCATCATCATCATCATCATCAACAACATCATCAACATTATCACCATCGTGGTAGTTGTATTCGGATGGACAATTTGTGACAATTTGCAATTTAATTATAATAAAAAAATTAAAATTAAGTGTTATTGTTGTTTTTTGTAAATAAAACAAAAAATTGTTAATGATAATCGAGCTAATGAACAATTCAAGTGATTATACAAAATGTTGATATCGAACGGAACAGCAATAGGAAACGGAAACGATTTCAGCAACGTGCCAGGACTATCGGGGTGTTGTCCTGTCGCTCCTGCTGCCAGGCCGGCCATTGTCAATTGGAAAATGGATTCTGTTGGTTTACCGGCGCCAAATACAGCACCAAATGTATTATCAACAGCACTACCATTATCGCCCACAGGTTAGCACAAAACTATTCATATATAAACAAATTCACAATAATAACAACTATTATAGCATAAAAATCAAAAGTAATAAATAAAAAGCCCAAATATTGTAGTGGTTAGGTGAAAGCCGTCGCTTTTTAATATTCAACTTAAATATACCAGTACTTAATTATATTAAGCAAAATCGCTGAAAGCTTAATGAATGGAGAGATAAATTTTACCAGGTGGTCATAAAATTGGAAAAAATGTTAATTAGAACGGATTCGTGACTGTTTAACCTTGGAGGTTAAATTTACAAGATACCTACTGTGTTTTTTATCTTAATAATTATTTTAATAAGAGAACACAACAATTATCAAATTATTATATAATTCAGATAAATATTCAGATTTTTATATCTGAAAATCAGATCGAATTCACATAAATAAACATTAATGTCAAATTTAATTAATAATAATTAATTCGTGATTAATGACATGATCTAATAATCTATTTTATTTGTCAATATTTAAATGTTAATTTGAAAAGTATAACTTAACCAATGAATATAAATTTTATTCGACGAGAATGCTTAAACAATAAGTTTGCATTTTCGCCGTATATTAACGCAAAACGGCGGATTAATCCCGAATAAAACCTATAACCCTTAGCATAGTCACACCTATCTACCTATCAAACAAGACAGGTAACTGTAATCTAGCAATAATAACGATAACTACCGTAATTTAGACTAAAATGTAACAATTGCTAAAGGTATTTAGGAGTAATCAATTTCAATAAATATCTACAGTAAATCGAGCCTAATTTGACCGACTTGACTTTACAATAGTCAAGAATTTCAAAAGCATAAGCCACCTAACACCTAAACAAAGATATAGTTGATCGAAAAACAAGCCCACGTTCTATTTAAAATTGTACAACCTGTCACAGTGGCGTATTATAGCCTTATGGGGCCCCAGACAGGCACATTTAGTCTTGTAAATAAGAACAATTTTAGATAGAATCTTATTAACAATAAAACTCAATTGAATTAGTTTGGGATCCTCGCTTATAGTTGAGACACCTAAAAATTGCCCCTTTCGCCCTATAGGTTAATGCACCACTGACCCGTCACTGTATACACTGTTTCCGTTTCTAGCAGCATTTCAGAAACTACTAAGTGCGGTTGAATCTTAGGATTGGCTCCTCTAACATTTCTGCTGAATCGGCTGGATTCCAGATTAACGTGTGCGGTAAAAGCATGATTAACGCTGTTGTATACTCAAAACTTGTACCAGATAGATATAATTGATTTATACACAATTATTAATATTTTATTAGAAATTTAATAGAATGTACATGAAAGTTGTAAGTTTCTATTCTATTCACCAAATTAAAGTAAACGATCGTATTGATGGAATTATAGCCAATAAATGTTTTACTACTGTTCGTTATTAGAACACAAGTATACATAGGACATAGGTATAAGAAGGCATCAATAACGCATTTAAATATTCATTGTGGGAAGGATAGTATGTAGGCAGAACCAATAGGCACCTACTGGAACTTTATTTGTAATTATCTTGTAAAATAGATGGTCATAAAATGATACAAGTTGGAAATTGAAAAATCAACAAAAAAAAACAATTTTAAATTTAGAAAACAACAAAATAGCAGAGTTTTATTGACATTCTTTCTCGTTATTATCATTATTATTATTTTTATTATTATTATTATTGTGGTTGAAGTGTTATTTAATTGAATCGATTGGTCTACAACACTTTAATAAATTTATTTTATTTATTGATGTTTGATAATTCGTTGATCATAAATTATCAATAGTTATTATTATCATTTCGTTTGACTTTCTCAAGACTTGAAATTCTTGATATAATAAGTTTAAAATAATCAAGGATTTATTTATATTCCGCACTTTTTTTTGCCCTTTTCTTCTCATTTATTTATTTTAAAAGAATTGTGACAGTCTATACATAAGTTAATGTTAATCTTATTATTTATGTATATACGATATGCAGTAGCAACAAGTTGAAATCAACAAAATAGCACACATGTTCTATAACAAATCAATTCGTTGATTATAAATTCAAAGAAAGCTTATAATGCATTAGAATATCAAGAATTTATGTTAAATCTACGTATAGTTATAGGTATAGCTACTGTTCTCTTTGTGTCTTCTTTATTATTTCGATATAGATTTGTTTTTGTTTTGTTTTGTTGAAAATGTAATTTGAGACTACATTGATATATCTGGTTACATATTAACATCTTGGACACGAACGAGTCGTCAAAAAATTAGGTTGTAGAACAACAGTAGAGCTTTTCTTTGAAAATCAACTGATATGAAAAAATTTATAAAAATTCAATGGCATCTCTCTATAAGGTTAAACAATTTGTCATGACATCTTTCCATAGATTGCCAGTTATTCTCTGTGCATCATCGTCATTATTAGTATTATTATTATTAAAAGAAAAAAGTTTCAATCAATGTGCACGACATTTTAATTATGACAGTTTTTCTTTACTTTATACATGCCAATACAATATTGTTAATTGATAGTAATTATCAAGATTTACAGGTTTTATTAGGAACTTGATTTGAAGCGCAACCAGTGTAGCCGATATAAATATTAATTATAACAATTGGCGTTGAGCTGGTTTTCTTTATTTGTTCATAGATTGAAAAAGTTAACTCTTTTATATCAGGTATTAATTGAAAAGTTTCTTTTACAATTTTCCAATAAATATTCTACTTATAGTTACATCTGTTGTATGTATTAAGTGTTGTCGGAATTTTTCTAATAAAAACTTGTAGTTTTATAATTTATTATCATTCAATCAAGGATTGTTTTGATATTTAAGACGTTTAACCTTTAGATAATTCACAGCAATGTCCATATTTGTGCTAATTATATGCCAGGTATGTTTGAATAACGGAGAAAATGTCCGCAAAAATGAGTAATTAAGACGTTGAATATCACATTGAATTGTTCAATACTCAGATATTCGAAAATATATGAAAATTTTGAAAAAAAAAATCATATACAGTATGCAACAGCAAACTAGCTACCTACTTTCATTTCTTTCATACAAAAACTGTTAAGCCAGAACTGTAAGAACGTTGGTTGTTGACGCGACCCAAAGATGGTCGACTCGATCCTCTCTCTTTAGGACTGATTGATCTTATGGAAATCCATTATGTAGTGGAATGACGTCACAGGCTCAGTCACCACCATCTATTTCAACATGGCGGATTTAAAATCAAGATGCTTGTAGACCAACTGCAATCTAACAACCTGGTAGATATAAAGATGGCAGTGATATTACTGGTACCCTGTATGAATAGCCGTTAACTAAAGTATTGGTCCAGCAGTCCTGTATAGAGAGAGGAGCGGGTTGACAGTCCTTGGACGCAACCTATCTTTAGTTGGGTTTGAATATAACCCGTGTTTCATACATTGAATTTTTCTCAAAGTACTGTATCAGACAAAGATGCACTTTTGAGATGGGTGATGGGTGGCGACAACAACACTTCTGGCTGTCTAGTTTCTCTTTAGGAGAATAGGTGACGCTGTTCCTTATGTAACTATTTTGCTGCCGCATACTGTATAGTTGTCCCATAGTAACTTAATAAACCCGATTTTAAAACGTTGAACGCAACAAAATACACCTTTTCAGGGAATTGCGCACAATGCACATACAGACTATAGATAAGAGAATGATGTAGCAAAAATCAACCTCTTCGTGTACCTGTATAATTTTAGTAAACCACCGTCATCTTATAATTTAGAACTTCTAAGGATCACCGCTTAGATCAACACAAATATAGAGTGAACACATGCGTATAATCCGTTAAGTGTCTGCATGAAAGTATTCTAGTTAGAATCGCATCTCTGTAGACTCTTTTTAGAGCTCTTAATTGTAGATTGTTTTTGTATTCGGGTCCGTCTTTTTATATCGATTTGAATTGCTATCCCCCTACAATTTTTTTTATACGATTCCGGCCACGACAGGCGTAATGAGTAATAAAACTTTTACAGGACACGTCTTCTTTAGTTTCCAAACAATTCAAATCTATTGTAAGCGTAAATCGTTATGCGTATCCCAAGAAAATTATGTAAGCCCACGGTCAAATTGGATGTTTCAATCAAAATTTTTGTATTTCTGAACCTTTTATTTTAATATTCACAATATCAATCGATTTTCTAAATGTATACAATGATAAATTATTGGAAAGAGTTTTTATTAGAGTTTTTTGTTGTTTCATTAATTGATTATTGGAAAAATACCGTTGCTTAGTTGACGACAAAACGTCAAATTAGTCAATTTATATAGCCAACTAATTAAGGTTTACGGTATAATAAGACAACTTCAACAACTCAAATTTCATGGTTTGATTAGTTAAATTTGTGTAACGTTACTATTGAAAATTTATTTCATATATGAAATGTAGAATTTAATCAAATTGCTTTCACAATTTTATGCTTCTATTCACCTTGATTTAGAAGTTCTCTAGAAATGTAATGCAAAACAAGACGCTTGCGTTAAATAGCATAACACGATATTCAAGCATGCTCTATAGTGTTAATTCCATCTTCTGTAAATTCGCCTATATCGATAAATGTAGAATTAAAGACAACAATTTAACTTACAACTTTACTGCAAATATAAAAGTGTAGAATAGACAGTTAATGCAGTAAAGGTTTCTTTTATTTTTATCTATTTTATTGGTGATAACGTATAGAATGGTAGCGAAATTATCTGTAAAGCTTTCAAAATTTATTGCCCATCTGTGCTGTTTCAATAAAATTAAAAATAACAATCAGATTGCATCTTGTAGGTGTAAAGTAATTATACTATTTATAATTATAAAAATTAGTTTTATTTTATTTGTATTTATTGTTTTAGAAACGGATGCAAATAAAATTTTTATCTTCACCCTTTACAGTCAATTACAATTAATGTTTGTTTAATTAAGAAAACTCCTGAAAACAGGTGTATTTCGATGTTTTTCAATATTTATAATATGCAAAGGTACCTTCTCAATTTAACAAGGTATAATGAATACGACAACAAATTAACACACAAACGACATGTGTTTGTTGTTGCTTTAAACAAGACGTTTTCAACAGATTTGATTAGGGGCCCACGAACATACTCTACACAGATGGTAGCCGTTATAATGGAATTTAAATTTATTTTTGTGTGTATTGTCGACATGAATCGTACAACTATAATGTTCGTTTTTTTTTAAAAAAACATAAAAGAAAGAACGGTAATTATATTGAGTTATTTGTGAATTACAGTTGCATCTTCACCGACAATCACAAGTGCAGCAGGGGCGACTTCTACAGTTCCAACTTCATTGGGACCGGCAGCGTTACGTGAACTATACGGAAACACAACAGCACCTGGACATCCTTTAGCATCCCTAGTGTCGCAACAGAGATTTTTAGAATTATCCCGTTTCGGCTTACGACATTACGATCTAGCTCAACATATGTTAACGCAACAGGGTGCTGTAACGAAGCTTTTAGGTGAGTTTGAGTTGTTCTCTCCCTTCTCTACTCATACCTACACACACACACACACACATTTACAAAACAAAAACTGATAGTATTAGATAGTTATCTTGAAATTGGATAGAAGTTTTTTTTCTCTGTAATGGCGTCAAATAGAAACGATCATCATTATCATCATCACGTTGCAAGACTAGATCCTGCGGTTATCCTTCTACGGCTTCGTTGATACAGCCGCAACCGAAACTATGTTGGATGTCTAATAAAGGAGTTTTCGTTCGCATGAAGAGTTGTTGGATAATAGCCGCCGTCACAATTACAACAACAAATAATTGCCAGCGTGTAAAAGGCAAGCACTCACACATGTCTACCAGTTTTATTATTATTATGATGGGCGAAATTGGCTGAATGTCGATATATACGTATAGAGAGGGTCAAAGGGGGAACTAAGTCATGCTTCGTACAGTCAATTGCATGTTATATACTATGTACGTTACGTGAACATTATAATTTTTACCTTACGGACACAATATGCGAATTGATGGATTTTATAACATTGATCAATGGAAAAAAAAAGAACAAACAAACACACAAAAAACATTGTCTCAATTTTGTTATTTGTTGTTGGAAAATTATATGGGGAAATACCATCTTGTAACTATTAATTGTCACCCTAATGGCACCAACAATTACGTCTAACCAATAGAATTATTTATTTTTCCTAAGCAGGAAGTACACAACCATGAACAAGTCCTCCCACCTCACCCTAAAAACCCAAATGGCCATGTATTGTATTTATATTTCAATAATAGTGTCGTGACTATACAGGGACACATCTTTCATCAATAATTTAATTATTCGTATTGTTGAGATGGCATTAAAACTAATAAAATTGCAACAAACACATGCAATTGTGGTTGAAATTCGTAGAATTGCATGCTATTGACACTTGAAAAAAAACCAGACCATTTTTCTCATTAATTACTCGGGAAGATTGTTGTAATTATAGGAATTATGACACTTACATAGATGCAAATCGACCATTTCCTTTTCATATATTTATCTGATAGCTTGATCCTGATTCACAGATTTTAGAATTGTGGAGATAATCGGTCGGATTATTATAGGAAAAATCTGATTCAAGCTTTCGTTTAGAGGGGGTCAAGATGAAGGATATAAAATTTCATTGAATACAATAGGTACAATTATTGTTAAGTACGATGTTAGTGTCTAGTCGCTTAAAGCTAAAATGCGATAATAAACCGTGCAAGGCTGTAGGCTAAATTTTTATGTATTCTCGTACCACAAACTTTAAATTTAAATATCTAGCACCTGATGTACGAGATTTCAGCTAAATTCACTAATTATTACCTTTATACACAACGCACAGTTTCATTATTGCACCATTATGATGGTTTTGTAAAGGATAGTGCTAATTTGAAGTACTAACAATGCATCAAAGGATCGGTACGTTTGAATCTCAGTAGGATTTGGAAGATTCAAGATTCTTCTGTTGTATGTAAGCAAATTATGGGCGGCTACATACATATTCTGAAACTGTTAGCCTCAAATCTTGTTATCCCGACATTTTGGCCAATTTTTACCGAATTTGAAGCATTATTGTGAAAATCCGAAAGTTAATGCTGGACATATAATCTAATTGGTATTTTAGAAAGCAATGCGTACATTAATCGTTAAAACTAGACGAAACTTAAGAACATTTCCAAAATTATTGATGTGTAAAATAAAATAAACCTAATTAATTCTATCAAGCGTGAACTAAACCGATTTCCCAGCATAGTGAGCAATTGTTAACGCATTTTTTCTTGTAAAATCACTATAATTCACCACATTTAAGTTATTTTTTATTTGGGAACCTTCTCTCAATCCAGTAGCAGGTAGCAATTGAAACTGTCATACATAATTATTAAAATAAAGTAACAAAAACGTTTTGAAAAAAGTATGTGTGAAAGAAAGACAAAACGATTGAAAATGATGCATCGTTTGCGGTATTACAGTAGCTGAAAAATCTGCATAGAATGCCGTTGTAATCGTTGAATTGTCGATCTAGACTACTTAATAATTTCCGTTTACAAAACAAATGTAATTTGAAACAACAATTTTAGCAAAAAAACATCCACAATATGTTACAAAGAGAATTATGATTTTATGGAGTAAATGCTTGGGAAGTCTTGTCTATAATTTGAGAAAATCTGTCGTTTTCTATAAATAATGACGATATTAAGTATAAAGAGGAATAAAAAAAACACAAAATGAACGCGAAGAGAATAGTAGATGAATGAACGGCCGGAGACGTAATTAGAAGTTTTTCGATGATTAAATTTCATTTATTTATTTAATAGTAGATGAAACGCAATTCTTGATATGATGGCATGTTGGTTAAATTCCAAAATTAATAACTAGAAGGAAAATTATTAGTTTTAGAATAGATATCGTGCAGGGTCGCCTCTAGCTCACAAATAAATAATAAATAACAACAACAAATAATAAATAAAATTAGAAATCAAAAAGCACCAAAATTTTCACAATCATTTCGAAAATTATTTTCATTGTATAGGATATCAGGAAGTGAAGAATTTTCTATTGCTGTAATTATATATATAATGCTTGATATGATTTATAATAATTTATGTTGATTAGATGTTATTTTTTGTTTTGTTTTGTTTTGTTTGTTTGTTCACAATCAATAGATTCTGTTGGTTTTCATTAGAAAATTGCAATGTATACAATCGTATACCTACATATAATAATAATTGCCAGTTTGCGTCTTGTGATTGTCAGAAGCGCGTCATGGTTTGCTTTCGAACAAACGACGGAAGGCCAGTTAAACGAACAAACGGATTAAACGTTATACACACACTGTTATTATTTGTAATATTTCATATCCCTTTATGTTGTTTTGATACAAGTCCCAGATAATTCGCTCTTTTGCAAATCTACTTAAATCGAACAAAATTAATACAATTTTTTTTTTCGAGTTTTATTAAGACGAATTTGTTATGAAGTAAAATTTCGGGAGCTACTTGTCGGCCAATTAACACACGTCGCCTGAAAATCTGGTCGAGTAGATTATAATTAAGTTAAGTTGAATGGTATTTTTATAAATGTTTCGGCACTGTTTATTAGCATATCAGATAAAATAAGAAAGATATAGATCGCTTTTGAACAGTTGGAGTATATATATAGAGTTACTTGTTTTCTTTTATAACAAAGACACACATTATTATAATATAAAAACAACAACAACAACAACAACTGGACGCCGTATTGTTATCGGTTGGGGCGAAAACGACGCCATAAATTTGAGCTTAATTGTTGCTGAAAACCGTCCACGATTTATTACAACTCAACTCTATATTATTTATAACCATAATTCGTTATAAATGATAGGATTCCAGACGTAATCCACGGATTTGTTATAGATTTTAATTACACACATCGCCGACTCGATTAAGATCTCCAACAATTTGGTTTTATTCTATTTTTTTTTATGTGAGACTTTTTTCCTACACATAGAAGTGTATAAAAGATGCTTCCGATTAATATCAGTCTGGCTGTATTTGATAAATAGACCGGTTGATTTTTTAAACAATAAAAATCGAATGAAGATGTGGATATGGCGCCTTAATTTTTTTTTTTAATAAATTTTAGACTCCCTAAGGTAGCACACTAGGTTGATTATAATATTTTTGTGTTTCTAGAATCAAACCTTTCGGATAGCCTTCAGTTCACGAAAGATTTGATTTTGATCGAGTGTGTGGAAACAACTGTAACTACCTCTATACAAAAGGTGTAGAAGGTAGAGCGACAAGCGGCCCTTGATGCAGTTAGCTTGATTTTGTGAGATTTAAAGCAAAATATGTTGTTGCGCTTCTTATAAACAAGAAAGAACCTTCAAAGTTCACAATTTTTCCGGTTTGCTCTCAATAAACAAACAGAAATTAAAACTTGGACTACTTTTCTCCATCGAATTTATTGAGTGATTATAGGGTTGTATTACGTGTACGATGAATTTTAGATTGAATTCGATTTGTTATGTTGGGGTTCGTCGAGTTGTGGAGGGCGTCGATGGGCGCCGGCGCATCGTTCAATTTACCTTCTATAGAAACATGAAATTGTCCTAAATATATGGAACTTATTGTAATAAAATAATCAATCATCGTATATAATTACTTATTATAGTTTTATAAAATTATATAGTGTGGAACAATACAATGGCAAGTGTGTTTAAATAAATAATTCCTACACGTTTATTTTGCGCTGATATTACAATTCCAGTTATTAGTAATTGATATTAAATACAGTTGAGAATCAGACCGGCCATTTTGTAGATCGCATGTTAGGAAAGCCTTGGTCAAACAGAAGATATAAGTAATAGGTAGTCATAACACTACTGCACAATGATAGCTTGTCGGTTCTATGGAACTATGCATCTACGAATTATAGCTACTGCACACATACATACCTATCATGGTCTCAGTCTATAGATCTTGTGGGCACTGACACCCTAAAACGGAACAGAACAATAAATAAAACCACGGAATGACAGCTGTTAATTAGGAAAGATAATTGCAGATTATATTTAACATTGTGAAAATTAACCACATACACACACAGAAAAACCTTGATTTCTCATTAGTTGTTTTTGAGGTTGGACTTGGTGTGAATTGTATAGGTAGAATTTTTGGTTAAGCTTTAGGCAAAACAACACCCAGTAACCGATTCGTGTGTACACCATCATCACAACTTCGAGGGCATTTATATACACGTTTGTCCTTTTATTTGTCGGTAACTATAATTAGTCTACTTTTTGACCATATTTTTGCTTGATGATCGTCACATGAATGTATATATTGAAAAGTTTAAAAGGATAAATTGTTTTGCGTGTAAGATGATGTGGTCTTATTGCCTTTAGCTATTCAGCTACTTTGAATACTTCGGTATAAAATGCATGCAAACGTAATTAAAACAAAACGTTTATTCTTCTGTTATAGTGTTTGCAGGTTGTGTCATTTTGTTTCGAGAATTAATTTATGGTGGTAATTTTAAAAGTCGACAACTGTGTATTTTGCATCTTTATCCCATCCATTGTGATCTTATCAGTAAGCGAAATAGAGATAACATGATATCTTATAGAATTCTTTCGATACTTTGAAATGAGCCAATTTTCGTTTTATTTGATACTTCAGGAACTTGGCGCTTCTGTTTGATTGTCCTTATTCCTATATTAATAAAACTGAGTCTTTTTGAAACCAATTAATCTTCAATGAGTAACAGTAGGCTACAATTTCCAGATATTCTCTCGTGTAGATTAAAAAGATCTATCATCTTAAAGTGAATATTAAATGCTTTTAAATAAGTGAGATAGAGATCAGATGATATCCTACAGAATTAATGAACTCAACTGTTAACTTCCTCTATAAATTTGTTTAATTTATCGTGAAAAATAGGCGTTTTTTCCATTACTTTTTTTTGTTGAATGACTTGAGCACTTTTTCTCAGTACTGAAAGCAATTTTGCAGTAGCAGATCAGTAACAACATCGATGCTCGCTAGAGGAAGGTGCTTGTTGAAAACGATGGTATTTAACAGAATTTGTAGTTTTATTATTACAATATTTTTAGACTTGTTGAAGTAATAAAATTACTTGTAAAAGGAGTAATAAGAAATTTATAAAAACAATACCGACTTTTATTGCTTACTGTTAGACCAAAGCGAGTATTGCTGTTTGCGGAAAAACAAGTAAATAAAAACTTAAGCATTGACACAATGGTTTCCTTAAATAGTGCTAATAAGAAGTTTTGCAAACAGAATACATCATGAAATCTGTAGAATGATAAAAAGTTCGGCATCCGTCCAATACGTACGTTAAAGAATGCACTATGCCTGATAAATATCGAGTATTGTAAGGTACAAATTTATAGACAACACAGAGACTGTTTCGATTTACAACCTTTATATATAGCTTGTACTTGTTGTTTTTGAATTTTATTGTCGTACGTACATTATTGTTATTCAATGCTATTTTTTATATAAATCTACTACTAATATTTATCAACATTGAAGTCATGATGTTCCAATAATAATTGTGATAATATCAAAAAAAAGTCGATTTAAAATTAAACAAATCACGAGTCAAAAAACATCAACTTCAATTCATCGGATGAGCTTCAATGGATTTTTGGGACCAGTCTCACATACAATGCCCATAACAGAATTTTATATCAATTTAATGACACAAGTTTTTGCTCAAATGTAATTTATAAGACTGTTAGTGTGTTGTGAATTTATAAATATTGAAGGGAAGTGACTGTCATAGATAGACGTATACCTTTCGTCTTCCTTCTATAACCATTGACGTGGCAGATGTCGTCGTGATATTTATTGTTTCGTTGATCGAATGCAGGTCAAGACTACGTATTGACAGCAGGTGGATTACCTATACTTTTTATTTTTTACATACCAATACACCATATTTGGAAAAACAGATTAATTATTATAAAACAAAAATAACTGTAATTGTTTGAATAAATTTGATTAAATATCTATTCACAGGTACACTTCGTCCTCCAGGATTAATAGGTGGTAGTAAGCCGAAAGTAGCTACACCAGCTGTTGTTTCAAAGATCGAACAGTATAAACGTGAAAATCCAACGATCTTTGCTTGGGAGATTCGGGAACGTTTAATATCTGAAGGTGAGTTTATTAATTTATACAAAAAAAAACAACATGATTTTTGTGCGTGTTATTTGGGCGTAAATGTCATAAAATTCCGTGACTTAGTTTGCGACTTTTAACGATTCGTGTGAATGAACAAAACGTTCGAATTATGCCCAATACATATAAAAATAATAAAAAAACCACAAGTCTTTCAATTTGTAAAGAAAAAAGCAGCAATAAAATGACAATGTTTAAGGGTTGTTTATATTGTATGGGATGGTCGAACAGAGCCATTGGCAACGGCGGTTATTGTTAAACTAAACCGCATATAATTATATGGGGAGTCTATAGAAAGGGAGGATAAGAAAATTATACGTTTTCAGGAAAGACATCCTTAAACACTAACGGCACAAATATTACAAATGTTTAAATCTATCAAATTCAACGAATTCCTATTGAGTAAGTTGCGCATATCTTATGGACGATCTTATAGATTGGGGATGTATAGCTTTTGGTTTTGGAAGACCAATTATACCGTGACCGATGAATGATTAATAATTGTAGATTTATCATTCCGGTCGCATTGATCATGATCACACTCAGATGTAAGCTAACAGATACCATCACTTCGATATGATTTATCTGCACGTTAATTTCCCATTCAAAGCCTCCGGCAACAGTAAAGAATCCAATTCGGTTTATCTCTTCACTCCCCCCAACTGACAAAAGAAAATCCAAGCCACCGCAACTACATCAGTTATCAATTTGTTTTTTTTTTATAGGTAGGTATAATATAAATTGAATGTGGTCCTAATTATCCAACAAAACACAATATCTTTTCAATTGATGTTGGATCGTCGCGGTGGGCCCATCTTACCAATCACGGTCAATACATTTTTGTTATAAAAACTTAAAATAATAACGATACCATGTCGAGTTTAAGTTTGCGTCAACTCAATAGCCGTATTGGTTATGGTCATTCAATTGGACACGCGACTGAAAAGGCCAATTGTCTGTGGAATTCTTTGTCTGTTGCTGACACCTCGTAATGGCACATGTAGTTCTGTCTCTGTTGCATTCCGGGAGTGTTATGTTTTATAATTGAATAATACCTTTTTTTTATTTGCAACCGACATACTATACAATAGCTATTCATTCCAATTGCAATTATGATAATTTTGATTGATCTATTTAATTTAATATGCACGACTGGTCTCTGGAGTAACACCTTTAGAATCTTAACGTTTATTAGATGAATTTGAAATGTTGTATGATATTTTCAGAAATTGCTCTAACCTCTCAATGGTGTAACAAATCCAATTTTATTAATTCCCCATCCGTCAGTCATTTACATTGTATCATGTCCATTTACCACAATTTTCTGTCCGTTTTGATGTAGAAAATTATTTATATTTGAAGATCAACGGCATCGTGATCGTTGACTTGACAGGATAATCGCCCATCAATAGTAGTAAAGTGCGAAACGAGACCCTTCGATGATGTCTCAAGATTGGCATCGAATCGTTATCATTATAACCCCAGTACGGAGAATTAAAAGAAATAAAGATGTAATGAACGGCTTCTATTGTCACTGATCGTCTATAATGACTTGACCAGGTTGTTTGTTTAACTCAAATTAATCGGTTCCCAGGTTCAGACCACTCAATTCAAGCGAAGTTTTATAATACCTTGAATGGTACTTAAAATTTCAACACATTCAACATGATGAAACAATAGAACGATTTCTGGGATTTCTTTTTAAATATACGCGGCGGAATTCGTCTGACTGTGAATCTAAATTGTACCTACCTATACCTACATGCAATTTCTGATGATTTTTAATGACAGATTTTTATTTTTCTTGGTTCCGGGGTAGAAAAGCGCAATTCCGGTTTTTAGGATCTTTTTCTCGGTCTACTGATCGAGATCTTACCGACCACCTGCGGAATTTTAAGTTGCCCTCTAGAAACGGCAATCTTTTCCACATTGTATAGGAGGGGGTAGGGGGGCGTGATTGAGACCGTTTTGTCTGATTACCGGTACCACACCTTTGTGTGACAAATCAAATCTAGATTTTACATTAAGTGGATTGCTTAACCAACTGTTGAATACAACAACTTTTGAATGCAATCTCTAGGCACTAGTAATGACTTTTAAATTAGATTTTATGTGTGTTTTTATTGTATTACAGGAGTTTGTACGAATGCTACCGCTCCTTCTGTCAGCAGCATCAATCGAATATTGAGAAATCGTGCAGCAGAACGGGCTGCAGCAGAATTCGCCAGAGCAGCAGGCTATGGGCTGTATCATCCGCATCCATATGCAGCAGCAGCGGCAGCCTTCCCTTGGCATTCGCCTTTGTGGCCCAATAGTCCATTGGGATTACAGACCGCAGGTGCTGGTTCATCAATGATGGCTGGATCACCTAATTCCTCAAGCTCACCTCATCCTGATCATGGTCTTCTAAGTTCACCTCCAGGGACACATCCTGATTGTAAAGATGATTCAAGTTTGGATAGTTCTGAACAACCTAAATTCCGTCGCAATCGCACTACTTTCAGTCCTGATCAATTGGAAGAATTAGAAAAAGAATTCGAAAAGAGTCATTATCCGTGTGTTTCAACTAGGGAACGATTGGCATCAAAAACTTCCTTATCAGAAGCACGAGTTCAGGTAGTTATTTGTTTGTTTTATAATTCAATTACAGCTAATAGTTGTAACGATTGAAATCAGGTTTGGTTTTCTAATAGACGAGCAAAATGGAGACGCCATCAACGAATGAACCTACTGAAACAATCATCTCCCGGTTCCCAAGCCAGCCAGCCTTCGATATTTTCCGGCCGCTTGACGCCATCACCGCATTACACTGCCGCTTCCACCCCTGGCTCACCGCTTACTACGCCACATCGTACCGCCGGCGCACCGGCGGCACCTTCCCTACTTCTTCAAATGGGCGGCGAGAATAGTGCATTTAAAGCATTAGCACCACACCATCTAAGTAGTAATACGTCGATGGATTACGGTACGGATTCAGAAGAAGAGATCAATGTTAATGATGAGTCGGACGTAGAAGAACGACACGATAAATGCTCTAGGACGTCGAGTCCTGTTGAAGTGGTCGATCCGCCTGCTAAAGATACGCCCACGTGTCAGCAACCTCTTCAACTCACTATACACGATCGAGATTAATCCATTTTTTCGTTTCGGTTTTATTAACATACATGGTGAAATAATATTACCAAAGCAATTGGACTTTTACATTTTAATTTATCTTTTGTAAATATACATTTTTTTTTGTTTTGTTTTGTTTATTTAAATGATATGTCAGGGGCTGTGACTCGACTGACAACTTGCAAAACTCCTTTCTTGGTTGAACGGTTTGAACAATAAATAATTAACCCCGAAAAATGACAGTCATCGAAACGTTCTTCCTTAAATAGGAAGACAACAAGCATCGACACAATGGGCTCTCGTCAAGTGGATCGAAATTACACAGACAGCTGGTTGGACTCTATACATTTTAGGCTAAATACAAGAGAGCTTTCGAAATTTTTGAACAGTACTTTCTAAATTTTTGTACATATCTACCTGTAATAAATATAAAATACGTATTTGAATTGAATCTGTGCGTAATATAGCTTCAATCAAAAGAAATATCTGAATTGTTGCCGATGGGGTACTTTACTGTATAGTAAAACTTGTAATAATTGTAATTGTTAAACAGAATACAATTTGCATAAACGTTAATTTTGTTTACTTTCAATATAGACCAGATTGCTCCTATTTTTTCTATTTTTTGCACAAACAAAAAGGGTAGTTTCGTGAACAGTCTAGATACTGCTATGCAAATGTATTTGGTAAGAACTGTGGAATTCTGTCGTGTTAACACAACAAGGAGTGTCGAAAGTGGATGGTAGCGTTCCGATTTATGGTTTTAACACATACTTGTAGGTTGATAAAGTCGACACATTGAACGAGGAATCGTTTGTAACGAATGTAAACAACATGGTCGCAGGAATGTTACTATGGTTAGTGAAATTTTTAAATCATCCTAAAAATGGGAGCGTCATCTCTTATCGATTCTTCAAAATTGCCTATAAAATTTAATCTTTATTAATTCATTAATTTTACGGGCATTTTATAATAAGTTCCATAATTATTAAATATTCTCTTTGTATAAGCAAGGACTTGTTGATATATTTTTTTTCTAATTAAAAAACAGCTCGCGTGTTGTCATCCTAATCTCCCATTTTCAGTCACAATTTACGGATATATACCTAATCGAATTGTGGAAAGCGTAGGATGGGTCGGCTTTTATATTTAATTAAAGCTTGAAATTAACGACACCTCAGCCACAATTGTATTTAAACAAGAACAAATCTACTTAAAGATAATTTAAACAAAATTTTGTCTGTTGAGATTTAATTAGTGGGCGTTTATGGTGACGATTTAATTCATATTATCGGACCAGTTCGTTTGCATTTTATTATATTTTAAATAGTTGGGATAGTGCGAATGAGTGCGTTTCGTTATCAAATTTATTTATTCGACAATTGTGTTTTGATCGTATCGTCTTTTTATCGATTCCGATCCTGATATTGTTGACTATTTGACTAATTCGGGTGGCTTCAATTGAGACACTATTGTAATATATTGCTGCTATTGTCGAACGTAATCCTGTTCAACAACGGACAAGCACTGTTCGACAGGATAGTAGATTTGCATAACCGGATAGTTCACTCTGCCGCACTGATCTTTATAACTTTATTTGTTTTGGGTAATGTTTTTGGTCGACTTTTATCGGTATTTTCACTTGCAGATATTGTGATTAGATTAATTATTGTTAATTGACTGAACATTTTAATTGCAATTCATATTTTTGTATGGCAAACAAGTAGTTTTTTGGTTTTGTTTAAAAGTTGACAAATCAGCGAATTAAAGGCTTTCCCGGATAGTCAGTGATTTACTGGGAAAGACTGGTATATAAATCGATGTTGCAACGTGATCGAGTTCAGCGACTGGAGCAGGAACAGCAGCCTACAACACCACATCTTTTGAAACTATAGAATTAAAATCTCAAACAAAGTGGTTTTATAACACCATAAAAATCAATGCACACATTAGTTAGTTGGTATCTTTAATGTAGGTTATAAATCATGCCCATAAAATAAGACATTAAATCCCCAACTACCGTCGAATTGACTTCATCACATTTAACATCTTTACTATTAACAATAGACAAATAAGAGAAAGGGAAACCTACATATAGAGATTCTTCGTTTTGTATATTTTCCAACAATTCTACAAACGAAAGAAGTAGAAAAAAAGACGAATACGAAGAGAACCTGTCCCATTTCGAGATAAAGTTCCCCCTTAAAAACGTGTTACCTAATCACTACCGGACACGGTTGCTTTAAATCAATCCGACCTTATCGATGACTCGGACGCCTTTTATTGTTACCTTTCCTTTAATTACTTACAACGGATTTCAAATTGTTGTCCAAAGAATTTTTCAACACTTTCAACCAATGTTTTTCTACATCATCCAAATGCATTATTTAAATTGATCGATTATAGTAGCAATAAAATAAAGTTGAACATTTATAGAAATCTTGGCACCTAAATTCGTTGATTTTGTTGTTTTCTAAATTGTTACCATGTATTAAAGTTTACAATTAATTGGGCAAAAATCACTGAGCGAAATTCAGCGATTAATTATGTATTCTGTGGGAACAAATAGTACTTTATTTTTTCTTTTGATAGTTTATGATAGTAATAAATGTGACATTACCACGAGATAAACCTCCAAGTCTGAGCTTTATCTATTCATAAAGTTGATCTTAATGTGATAGTTGCCCACACTACACAAATTTTAAAAATAGATAGATTTTGGTTTTGTGAAGCGTTGAATTTGTGGTTTGTGGTTGTAACAATTTATACGGAAATGTCTATCACTTATTATAAATCAGTTCAAGTTAATTATTTTGTTTAAATTTTAACACACCGATTGAATACAAATGAAGCAAAGTCCAGTTTGGACAACTTAATTCTGTCAATTTTAGCTGTAATTAATGTAAATTATACAAAAGATATGCCATTTGATGAGCACGAAACCAACCAGCACAATTCACTTTAACTCCTAATTGCTTGACAATTTTTAAAGTTTATTTACAAACAACATGTTGTTTTTAAAGTATTTTCTTGTTGTTTTTTGTTTTTCGTTTTTTTTTTCCGTCTAAAGCTCAATTATGTGCGACCAGAGACCATCGGAATACAAAGTTCTTTGAATATGTTCTCATCAGTGTTTTGCGTGACTGATTTATATCGCGTGCGTCCACCGATAATTCTTCAATAATTTTTCATTGGGTCATCGAAGAAGACAACAACAAAAAAAAATTATATTTTTTCGAAAATATATCGGAATGTTTTTTAATATCCAACCATTTCTTGATTCTGTTATTATCTAAATTATATATTTTGATATTTCGAAATTTTGAAATTATTCGAATTAATTCTTAGTGGAACCCTTTGTTGTCAAAGGATACTATAAAGACCGCTTTTTATTTAATATTATAGGTTGATATTTTAATAATAACAATAACAAAATTATAAAAATTTGGTTGGAATTTGCTTAAGAAAAAAAAATATTAAACAAAAAGTATAAACTAAACAATTATTTGAAATGTCGCCCAATTCACAAGAATCTTATAATTACTGTAATTATCATGTATGTTTTTGAGAAATATCAGCAACGTGTACCTTAAAGCTTGAAAAATTATTAAATATTAATCGTTTCCTCGTTTGACACGTTCGTATATAAAGCCAGTTGATGATTATGATGATGATGCAGAGTTGGAGGGCATTTTATATACAATTTTACAAATTCAGGTAGTCTGCTAGTGAATTTTAAAATCACCTAAGGTCTTTCCATTATTATGATTATCGTTTTGCAGAACATAGCTGTGATTATTTAACTACCACGTTACACATACTTGCTATAGTGATTCTATGACAGTCTCAAATTGTTTCCATGAAGAACTGTTGAGGATAACACAACTTACAGTGCCATGAGCATACATATTTAAATGACGATTAATATGTAAATGTGACCATTATAATTTAGATAAGCTAGAATTTGTTGTATTTTTCATTAATTTCCATAGTGTTGTCGTAAATATTCCTACAATTTCTTTCAAATATGTTAAATTGTTAAAGGTTAGTGTCTTCATTGACTGTTGATATCTCCAAATATTTTCGTAGAAAAAAAATCTATTTGATTATTAAACAGTTTATGATAACTCGTTTTTCTTCACGTTTTGTTCGTAATAAATCTCTGTCGTGCGAGAGAAGTTCAAACAGGGGCGTAACAATTTAGTTTCTAGCCCACACACATACACACACTTCCAGAAGTTGAACTAATTAAAGCAGCACACAATCTTATGTGGTGTTAATGTGTAATTTGATGATTCAAAGATGCGGTACCTTTGTGTCCAAGCAATGAACTTGAGTGTTTTTAATAAAGCGTGCGTTAACTAACTGACATTTAAGAATTTATTTTAATTTACACGAACGTCAATGATTTACAACAACAACAACATTTATTATAATGGAAATATGATACCAATATTAAAATAATCTCCCAACAACAGTTTTTATTAAATTTTATTTTCGGTCGAATTTAATCGATTGCTCTTTAATAGGGTGGTTGGTGGTTGAATTTTTCTCGTTTATTATTATAGCTTATACCTGTAACGTTTTTTTCTTATTGTGAAAAGACTAATTGTTTTCTATCTGTCAGACGAACAATACGTTTCCACAACAAACTGCGCGCCATGATAAATTAATGACAAAATGCAACTATAAAAGGAAGTAGAATTATATACTCTTAGCTGCGTCATCCTGTTGGTGTTATATTTTTAATCGAAATTGAACCACCTATTCGAATTTTGACTTGTTATAAAAATCTCACCTTCAAATCTCATTCAACTCATATTGGCTACTGTTGTTATCTGGTGGTCATAGAAAACATCAAGATTGATTTAAACATATTGGCATTTCAAACTCATTAAGATCAATGATTAACTTACATGATTGTTGTATTTGGTATATTTGTTACCACAACGGGATCTCTATATTGATCGATCTTTTGATTGTACCCACATCCAAATATTCCCATTGTTTAAACGATTGATGATTTGTGTGAGAAAAAGTAATCATTACAAAAGACAACATATAGTGGATAATTAATGTAGAATTAGTCGATGGTGATGGTCGAAAGACGTTTTACGATTTGTAATTATAATCTGATCTGAAAAGAAATATTGAATGCCGAAGTGTATATAAAGATGTGGCGGTTTAAAATAGCTGGATGCTTCTGATTTTTCTTTACCAATAATTGATCAATAATTATTACTGTCAGATCAGACAATGGATGTTCGGAATCCCAAATGTATTTATAAATACACATCAAAGAAACACCATTATATCCAAACTACCATGGCTATATAATGCCTTATTGATGCATAAACATATGTTGCATAAAAATCGGGGTATAAATAAAATATTTTCAATATATTAAATTAAAAGTGAGAGTGTGAAGAAACAGCTGAAAATTACATACATATGATAGCTTCACCACAATCACCACCTCAAGCTGGACGAGGTTGTCTAAAATTCGCTACTTTGTAACCACAAAACAACTGAAATATGGATGATCCAGGTGGAAATTGTACCAATTAAACATCATCAAGAATTTGTTGTTTGAAAAATATAGAAATGTGGTGGTATCGTGTTGTTGTTGTTGTTGTTGTGTGAAGGAATGGTTCGAAGAAACGAGCCTTGTTCGAATTTATTGCAAGTCAGAGCAGTCCTATTATTCCTCCAGTTGATTACGAACCCAGCGGGGGTGCAGCCTGTCGCTCCTGAAACCAAATTATACTTAATTACAACAGTAATATGGTTTCGATTTGACCATGTAAACATTGTACAGATATTTTATTGTTATTTATACGTATATGGTAAATTATATTATTATTATTTTATTAGTTTTTACTAAAACATGAACATGAACGCATCAAACTGAATATAGAGTTTTTTTTTTGCCCAGTATAACAGGTATGCGATGATTAATCATCGAACAATTGATTGAAAATTAATCAAAACTATAACGAGACAGCTGATTGCTTATGAGCGTTCACACCATAGGCGTCAAATTAGATGTTTAGAAATCGATTCCCTTTATAATTACACTATTGTATGTTGTTTGACATTAACGTTGAATTTACCATTAAAACTTTAACCACAATAATCACTATTATTTTATATGAATTTTTATATAATTGTAAAATCTTTGATAAAACTCTAATCATCCGCCTCTGATTCAGAACATATACAGTCTCTCTTACAATATACATCATTGTTAATATTGATTGAAGGCGGACTAGAATATTAACAAAAAGTTCATGTTATATTATTATAGATTATTATTATTAACGAATATTGAATGATGGCTGTCGGTTTTCAAACAATACCAACGGAAGAGTTTGATCGTTCCCATCATCTCGTGAGATTCACTACCACCACTTTACAGGTACTTAAATACATTCAACAATTAACTGAAATTCTAACATCATGTTATAATTGGATTATGAAACTTTAACCAGGTGAAAAATGAAATGACATTTCAACTTAAATTTATTATTGATACTTGGATCAGGTTTTTTTCGATAATAACAGTCTTGTTTCGTATGTAAGTTAATAAATAATTAGCCGTTTTATCGATACAACTTGCTAAAATAGCCCTACTTCAACAAACTGTTGAATATATTTTGACAACACGTGTTGTACATAAACTGCAATGTTAGTGACATAATAGGGTAGTTAATTAAGGACAATGTAAACAACCGTTGATAAAAGTCACAACTTCCGGACGATATATTTTATAGTAAACAATTGCTCTTTTTTAGCATTTTTCTTATGGGATATCTCGACTTCAACAACAAAGTTTACTTAATTACAGGTCAGGTCTATAGCCGTATACTTGATGAGTGGTCATAAATAACGACTACAATATGTATTGTAAAATACAAGACACTCTGACAGTGTTATTCTGTTGTCTCGATATAGTTGTTCCATCATGATTATCTCTATACATTGCTATATTGATGATTTAATGCCTTAGGCAATAGCTTAATTCAGCACATTATTGTTATTTATCACTTTAATTTGCCGAAAAATAATAAAAACGCAACAATAAATTATCGAATCAACGATTGGTAAACGTATATATCTACCTGTATTAAGAGTAGAGAGCATCCGTTCTTGTTGAAATTTTAAACCACCTAACGGCTTAATGTCATCTTGAATTATTAACAAAAAACGAAATCTTTATGTGAATGTTCATGTTCGATCGCGCCACTACAATAAAACATATTTATTAAAGTTGAATACAGGACCATTTACTGAAGAAGTATCCATGATTTATGAGTGTTTGTGCAGTTTTATCGTAATCAATTCTGTAATAAATCGATGGATAAGATTTGGGTGTGGATAGTGAGAATTCAAAGCAACAAAATGTGTTGGATTTGTTATTAAAAATATCATTTTTTTGATGGAAAAACACCTTGCATTTTAAACAGAATTAGGTCAAAATGTGGTTCATGTGACATTTAAAAATCCTAACAAAATATCGATAATTAACATATGCATCTGTTCAATTAAAACTGCAAGTATGAAATGATTGATTCTTTAAATTGGTATGAAAGTGGATCAGTCTCTACATACCTATATATATTTACCATAAATGACCATATAGTTGTAATTAATTATGAATAATTTGTAGGGAACATGTCTAGAATCTGTTGGCTGCCACCCGGAAACCTTTATTGAAACATTATCGTATCTGTTCCATTGAGTTTTCTGCTAATAGCCAGAAGCTAACAATGAGCAGATGTCAACAGACTTGGTTTAAATATGCGACAGGTGAAAATTGACATGTATATACATAATAAACAAACTATTTATATCAGATCGTCTCATCGGCAGATTATAAAAGTGAAAGTTGAAAAGATTTTGGCTGAATTCAAAATCAAGATTAAAATGGAGTGACGTGTGTCTCATTTTGTTGCATAATATAATGTAGATTCCCATGGGGTTCAATTAAATAAGTATTAAAAAACAATTGAGCATGTTATTCTCACCTTTTTTCTCTATATTCTACTAGGACACAACAAAATTTAGGTTGATTTAATCAAAGATTTATTTTGACTAGCAATCAATGTTAACTAACAAGGTCCTGGACGAAATAATGAAAAACAACATTGTAATGCTGCTGTCCATCAAAGCGGAAAATTACATTGTCTCGTTTCATATGGCAAAAAAACTAAAGAAATCGATTAGACTGTGAATTTAACTAAAATTGAACTAATATTATTTAAGAATATTCTAAGTGGGGATAACATACTACAAGTCAAGAAGCTGCAACTATTAACGATCTACTACTACTACTACTACTACTTTGTGCTTCATCACTCAAGAATGTTTGGTTTCTGGCAACTCGATACACATTCGTGTTTTCTAACAAGATGATCGAAAATTTATTTGACTCTTTTCTCTATTTAATTTGTGAACTTGTATGGAAGAAACCACTAGTCTCAGATTACTAGAAATCCGTGTTACGCAACCGAATCCTTATCCTAAACAAGAATCTAAAACTGAAACTAATCGAGTTACTGTTGATCGAAACAGTCGAATCACTAATTAAATATGTAACGTATTATGAAGATAGTAATTAAAATTGGAATGTAATTGGGGCCGGTATCTCCTGCTGGTAAAGTAGTAAATCCAAGCTAGTTAATTTTTGCAAATCAATCAATCGCCTTCAACCTTAAACTCAATTATTGTATGGTTCTCAATACGTTGAAAGAACAAAACCGTCTATTCTGGTATATGTGATTTTTAAACTTAATGATGTTCATATAGACATTATAACGTTACTGAATGGTAACTAACTAAGCAGAAGTAGTTAAAACAGGTCATTAAAGTTTAACTGGAAGTACTGCCAGTTTATTAGCAATCAGAAAATGTTTAACGTTCACATTTCCTTGAGACTGATCGTGTATAGACAATTTGATTACAACAATGAAGAAGCTGATTTTAAAATTTTTTCACCTTAAATGGAGTTTATTTCATTTTGTTTCTGACTGGACGTGCCAGAGATTGCCCATCGATAATTCTCATCTAGTTTTACAAAGTGACGAAGCAAAGTATCAAACCATATTGGATTCTATTAGCGATTGCTACCGATGTATCTGATCCCACAATGGATACCATTGGAGACTACCCGCTGGGACTATCCTGAATCACCTCTGTGTAATTACCAGACTCCCCTCGATCGATTTACAAGATATACAATCAACAAATTCATCAATTTTAAATTATATAAAAATAATAAATTTAGAATTTTTACTGTATTTAGAATGATAATTCGTTTATCGGACACGGTTAATATAATTGAAGTGAATACATACGAAGATCTACATTCAGAATGCTTGTCTTCTTGTAGACGTGTCTTTAAAAGAGCTATCCACCAAACAAACTCTTATGATCATTAACCAGTTGTTGAACAAACAATGTTTCATAATTAGTAGTCATCTATACTGTATAGCATAAATTTTGACATTTATTACTATATGTTCTCATCGATAGTTTTAAGTTCGTTTAAAAATTTCAATCATATTTCAATAATGACTTTGTCCGTATAGACTGTAGCCAAAAACCAGTCTTTAAACGAAGAAAGACAACCGAATCACATCCAACAAAACACTCCACCAATAAATCAATTAATAGAAAATCTGACAGACGTCGTGTAAATGAGTAATAACAAGGTTGTAAATGGTCATAATCAAACACTACACAAACAACACACACACAGAGAGATCGAACCAATATGAATAATGGGACCTCATGGTTGTGTGAAGAGGGATCCATCGAACTTATCAGGAATGTTGTCGGATTACCGCCGGCATTCGAGGTCGTAATGTGACTTATTTGTCATAGTGAAAGATCCCTCACATATATGATGGGGAGACTACATACATATAATAATCCTTAATATAAATCATACGATAATAGAGTGAATAAGTAACAGACGTTGAATAATAAAAATGTTTAAAACAAATCGATCTATTGAGATTTAGGGAAAATTTTAGATAAAAATCGACAAAACTACCCCAATTTTTGGACATCTGTTTTCACCACCTGATCCGACTACCTGTTTGACTATAGTTTTGTTTCAAAAGTGGGTGGTGCTTTGGTCATTTAACGCTGCTCCAATCACGCCCCATTAGTCTTTCGTTTTTGACAGGTATTGTGTTAAATCGTTGAAGAAGAATTTAACAAGTCTACATCTATTGTAGTTTAGATTGTTCACTATTCAACAGATATTTCTCATATTATCTTATAATTTTCCTTTTTAATATTACATCATTTTGATGGGTGGCCGCCCTTCATGTTTCTGATTAAGCTATAGTTTATAATTTCTCTCAAATATAAATCTCTCAATAAAAACGGACAAGATTGACGTGTGCTATGGCTGATACAAATGACGATAGATATTTCATTCGTTATTAAATATTTAAATTGAGCCGAACTAGAGTTAATAGTAGACTTAAAGAGTTCTTCTTGTTAGTTGTTGTTTTTTTCTTACAATTTTTATTCTATTTATAATGTGGTGGTGGTGGTTGAAGAGAATCTGGCTTATATAGAGCAGATGAACTAGACGACTAGACAAGTAGGGTAATTATAAAAACTATCTAGTTATTATCTTGATATTACTGCACCTTTTCATTTAAAAGAATAAGACGAAAAATACATATCACTTCCCGAAATACGATAGAAATTTAGAATGCATTAAAAACAGCAGCTGGACTTGTTGTACCAAAAACACCACTTTTATGTTGTTGCATCTCTTCTACTCTGATTATCAATCCATTATCGGTTGTATACTAATGTAACAAACAGTCTAAAATACATAAATACTCACGATTGTAAATTGTTAATAAATACCTACTGTACCTGACAGATTTACATATCCAGCAAATATAACTTAATAATCCTTAACATAATTTAACAGAATCATGTATGATCGTAGGTATTTGCAATACAATAACCAAACTCTACTAACTCATAATATTGCTGTCTATATTTGACATTTTATTGGATTTACCACCGTTGGTATAGCGGTGGCGACCAGTAGCGTGACCTCATAAAAATTAATAACCACTGATTCCAAAACAAGAGTATACCTATCCAACATATCGAATAAATTCCAACAATATTACTATAAGAATAATTAATACTCTTCATACTAATATATAGGAGAAAGAGGGTGGAGAATCTAGTCCACCTGTCGAAATAAAATCTGATAGTAGTCAATCAAACATTTGTTAAAACAGAGGGTGAAATAATAAACTTACAAGAAGTAAGAATATAAAAAAAATAACACGAATGAAAAAACAACAACACCGGTAATACCAATTTAAAAATTTAAATGAGCCACGTGTCCGGAACAATAAGTTCTATGGACAGCACATGTACTAATAAGAACGATCGATTTTTTTAGGTACTTATCTACGTTTTATTCAATTTAATTTATTTTTTAATTGTTTCAAATGTAAGAAAGCCGCTTGATTAATTTTTGGAGACCACACACAATATGATTAATTAATAAAATCAACCCTAAATGTAGATTAATTAAATAATTTTCATGGTCGATTTTTAAATCTTAACAAAATGTTTCAGGTGGATGATATAATTAACTAATGACACAAAAAAGTTTTGATAGTACTATAGATAGGACAATGAAGAAAGGGGTTGATGTTTGCTTATTATACCGACAAATTGTAGAAATTCAAGCATCAGTGGAAAAAAAATGAATAAATGCGTGGGGTATATAATGTTAGGGATCTAATAAGCAGGTGATCCATACATTTATACATATGTGTGGTAGCATAAAAAAAATATGATATTCACCTGTGCTACAATGCGTTACGGACGAGGAGAATGTAAACTAAAACATCATAAATGACATACTTTATTAAACTTAATTATTTAATGGGGTATGTTTCTGGTGACCCTTCCGGCCACCACCATGCTGTCGTCGCAACAATTTTGTTGGAATTCCTTTTAATTTTAAAATCTTTTTATTGATATTTTCTTCTCATAATACAGATAAAATAGTTTATTGAAGATTTATATAAGGCGCCACCTGTATACTATGACAACATTTGAATACGGTAGCTTAACCGAAAAAAAATCGATGAATTTTTGAAATGGATTCCTAAAGTACAGATGTAGCCCTTTCAACATGAGCCATTGACCTTCTCTATTCCTGTTAAAAGAAATTTAATTGATTTTTTCAAGCTGGTTGATATATGTACGTTGGTAGGTACGTTTTTTCCTTCTTCTACATTTCGGTTTTAATTTCTTCATCTAGTAGATACTGATAGATAAACCCTTTATTAACCACCTGTAGGTACTTACATTGGTTTTTATTATTTTTTAAAGTCATATTGAAGAATTTCATTTCAATCGATCATAGAAATTTTTCATGTCACATGATAGAAACTTCCTGCAAGACAATATCTATTAAACCATTTCCTGTTGTCTTATACATATATATACTTTCATATATGTATATTTGAATAACAAATTATCTATTTTCGATCGGTGCCATCTGCCTTGTTGTTATATAGGAAATATGCAAGTTAATAATAACTAGAATCAAATTTAAGTGTTATGTTGTTGAACTTATTAATCAAGAAAAAGAGAAGAACCTAGATAATACAGAAAGCTACCAGCATACCACTAACTCAATCAATAATAAACATAAATATATGACAATAATAATAATGGATATCTTTAAAGGGATACAGTAGCAACATTGGCAAAGAATTCAGTAAAACAATTAAAGTTAATTTAAAGTAGCAAGGTAGATTAGAAAATTATCATGTACCTGTTACAAGATAAATTGATCAGTTATTGAAAAACTAGATAAACGTATTTGCGTGTCACATATTTATAATTAGCAATAATTGTTATAACCCTGCGGCTTTCTGTTCCTATATCTATTTATGTGGGAAATTGTAATGAACGTTTACAATTTATTGGTAAATCTTTAGCATGTTAACTGGTAATCATTTAAACCGGAAATAATTGAATTTTTCATCATAGAACCGATAAAACAGCTTCTAATTTTCACTTTTAAGGTGTTACTGTAGAGTACTAAAGGTTGGTATTTGTTAAAAATTTATAACGAAACTCGCTGGTTGTCATCATAACGATTCAGTTGATGGAGAAGTTTCGTATAGAACAAAAAACTGTTTAATTTATGTAAATAGAGTTGTTTTGTTTGTTAAATAAAATGAACCGGTTTCATATTCACAAATTCATCATCCCATAAGAAAAGAATCATAAATTACATCTAATTTCTTTCCTGTTCCATTTACATTAACTAACTATAACGTTATACAATGATTGCAGCAATCCACAGTAATACAGTTGACTTGAAGAGAGTTAAACCATTTCTAAACAGTTTCACAGAAAAAAAAACACCTATAGATTATGTATTTTATCATTGTTGAACAACAAATTTGATGATTCTGAAGCAGATCCGATTTCCGGAACAGATGACTTGTTCAAGAGAAAAAACACTAGTTTTACAATGTTATAAATTATTTAAATTTAGCTAATTTATATGTGACAAAAAGTTGAGCACGTAATAGTAGAAACTACCTTGAACATCGTATTTCAGTTACAAACATGAATGTTCACGTAAATTAATAGTAAACAGTAGATAATTATAACTTTCCCTTGAATCAAAATAATAATAACAGAAGATTACACAAAATTTGCAACAACGGCACTTCAGTGTTTTCAGATTATTGTCTAAATTCAACTCTACCCAGGCATTAAAATATTAACAAAAAATTAACAGGATGACTCAGGATGAAAGTAGTTTCAAAGTTCAAAGTTCCATATGAAATACACCACCGCCCAAACATTAACAGCCTTCCAGACTTGGGTGGTGCCTAGAACGACCGAATAAGGATTTCTAATGAATTGATATTTTGTTTGTGGCCATAGTTCTACGATATCGAGAGGAAGGGTAAAATTTGCAGTTCATTGTAAGTAATGATGTGGGGAACCATGTCTTGGACAAAAATCAACTCCTATGTTCATCCCTAGGGTTCTTAGTGCCCATATTTACATCCTAAATGTCCTTAAACTAACATTGGTAACTAAGCGATACACATTACGGGAAGGTGGAAATTCAGTGGCCAATATTGGGTTGGCCTACAATCGTCTGGGACTTGATGGGTCGAAGAATGAGAAATTCGTCTGAGAATACTCGTCTCATATGTTGCATTTTAACGTTTTACAAGGGATTTTCTAAGCAATTTTTGTTGCTGAAATAACTCCTATAATCAGTGTCGGACTAGCAAGCTTCTGGCCCACCGGGCAAATTATGTTTTGGCCCCACTTATTAGTAGATTGAAAAAAATTCAATTTGTACTTTCTGTTTAAAAAACTATGTGATTTTGTTGGCGCATCGGTGGTCCGGTGGCCCAGTCGGACTCTGCCTGTAATCATTATTTTGCGTTAAAATAAAGCTGGAGGATTGATTTTCGTTTTCTACAGCAAAATGTGTAAAAATTACTAAACAGCGTCTTATAAATAATAAAAATGTTAATAAAACATGAATCCACGTAAAATTGATCACTTTATTAATAGTTTATTTCATCCGAAAAGTGTCTTCTAGCGCCAGCTATTGTTGAGAGGCGAAAGATAGACAATGAGCAGAAATGTTCAACAAAGAAAGTTTTCCGGAGAATACCGGACTTCAACTATTCAAAACTAGTCGCTTTGACGTGTGAAAAATTCAAAATTTTGATATGAAACAATCAATTTTTGATAAAAAAAATTTAATCCCATAATCACTCTATCCTACATAAGTTTATTGATTGTTTTGTTTTTTTCTTTCACAAATACTCTATTTTTTAACTAATTACATTTGATTTCCGATCAGTAAATAGTTTTTGATTTTCTGTAATTACAGTAATACAGATATTGGAGTTTTTGTTAAAACTAAAATCCTCAAGGGTATAATTTGTGACCTCGTATTTCCAGTCACAATCAATTCACTATATAAAAGTATTATTAACATTGTAATGGCTTTCTCAATAGACTGAAATCAAATATTAACATTAAACAACTGAAACAAACAACAAATAAACAACAATTCAACAAATTACAACAATTATACATCATCATCAATCTACACACATATACCTAGATACAAAAAAATAAAAACCAATAATAGAAACTATAATCCATCATTATTAGTTTCTTGTATTGTACCTTTTGGCAAACAAAATATACCATGTCGATGGATTAATTCATCTTCTGCCAAACCTTCAGGAATATAAACGTTACGTTTTGTAAAATCATCAATTAATTTCTCTAAAATTTCACAATTGAATTGATTTGAACTGATGTAGATCGTTTTTAATTTTGGTAAATTTTCAACAATTTCATCAACATTAATTTGATTTAAATCATTACGTTCTAAATTGAGAAATTGTAAATTTGCTAAACCAACAAATACTGAACCTGACAATTGATTAATTCTATTATTTTTCAAATTTAACAATTTCAACTTTTCCAATTGCTTAAAAGGATTTCCAATAATATCAACAATACGATTTTTACTTAAATCCAATAATTGTAAATTATTCAAATAATTCAAATCAGGTATTGAAGCAAATCGATTCCAGGATAGAATCAACACATCCAATTCTTGCAAATTTCGAAAAATTTCACCATTTAATTGTTCAAAATTATTACCACCTAAATTTAGATAAACAAGATGTGGACATGGTTGGAAAATATGATCAGGTAAATGTTGAATTTGATTCCAAAATAAATCTAAATATTTCAATTTTGATAATCCATAAAATGAATTTATGTACAATTTCTCAACCATTGTATAATTAATGATTAACGTTGTAATTTCAGGTAATAAACTAAATGTCCTTGGTGGTATTTCTGATAATACTGGTAATAATTTTAGTGTTTGTGTGTAATTGGTGATGGAAAGTGGTTGGTTTCTTTTATGAAACATTAAACTACATTCAGTAATCCTGTTTAGAATCGTACAGTTTATTGCAGCAGAAACTTGTAAAGTTGTTACAAGGATTAACGGGATAATCCACAATTTTTTCATTGTGCAACACCTGGAAAATATAGCAAAAATAATTAACACCAACTTCTTACCGATAATTCATTTATTTATTGATTTATTTATAACAATTACTAATTTTTGCAAGCTATTCCGTTAATAGTTGTGTTTGATTTCGAAACACCTCTAGCAATACTAATCCGTTTAGTTTGGAAACTTTCAATAATCGCCCCCAATGTGGTACAACGAAAATCATTAATGCTTAGTTTTACAGTTTTAAGTTGTGGTAAGCTATTTACAATATTGTTAACATTTAAATCCGTCAAATAGTTGTCTTTCAAATTAATTTCTTCAAGTTTCATTAGACCATTGAATGCATCAGTTTCAATCTGTCGTATTTTATTAGTTTCTAAATTTAACATTTCCAATGAAACTAAACCATTGAAACAATTTGTAACTAATCGAATAATACGGTTCGAACTTAAATTTAATCTTTTTAATCTATATAAACTTGATAAACTTTTTGGTATTTGTTCGAAATGATTAAATGACAGTAGCAATTCTTCAAGTTCAATCAATTGATTGAATGCATTCCGTTCGATTGTTTTGATTCGATTATTACTCAAATCTAAATATTTTAATCGTGGACAATCATCAAATATATAATTCGATATTGTTGTTAATTGATTATGATTTAATAACAAACGATTCAATTTCGTTAAACCTTCAAATGAGCCCGATTCTAATTTGTTGATTGTATTAAAACTGAGATAAAGTGTCTGAATTTCTGGTAGAAATTTAAATGTTCCTGGTGGTACTTCATTGATATTACTACCTGTATTGAAACGTAGTACAGTTTTATATTGGGATAATTTTAAGGGATGTTGTCTTGAGATAATTTCATTTTCACATTCTGTTATAGCAATTGTTGATGTACAACGTTCTAGTGATTTATCAACAATTACCGTCAAGATGATGATGATGATGGTAAAAAACGACCACATTGTCAATCCTATATAGAAAGAGATTTTAAACGTATTTACCTCAGTTTTAAAACTAATCAAATTGGATTAAATTCAAATTAAAACTCACCTAATTTTGATGAGATCTTTAATAAAATGTTGTTTATTGGCTATTATCACAAATGTTATCATGCAGAGGTCAGAAAGATGACCGTAATGTTTATGGTGTTATCTAATCTTATCCCACATAAACACCTTCAGAGCCGGATTAAGACAGTCGAGGACTTTCAATAACGCAGACGATTCACACTGTCAGGACAAAATACTAATTTGGAAGCAGTCCAGGACACCTGTCGAATTCAGACTTGATCCGTCTCTTCATATTTCTACAATTCAAAAAAATGATCGGTTTAAAGAGGTGAAACAAGAAAATCTCAAAGTCAAATTTAAAATGTTTTTTCATCTTTCGTTCGTATTGTTTCTCAGCGCATCAATGTGCCTCTTTCGGTTAGCCAAAGATACATGTTTCGTGTTGCTTATCAAGAATTGTGATACCGTGTGTCATAGGTTACCGCTAATATTGATAAGAAGTTTAGAACGTAGCAATCGTAATAGTATAGCGACTGGTTATTGTGGGGGATGGTTGTGTTTGTACGCCAGTTTTTTTTTTTATCCATAGAATAGAGGGTTGGTGAACGACTGCCGATAAATGCGTTTAAGAAAAGAAAATGTGAATAGTATATAGGGAGATGAGAAACAGATTAAACGGTCCTACGTGAGAATTTTAGGGATTGTCAGATATCGACCGTTTGTATGACCGGAATTTCGAATCAGCATCTCTCAACTCGTCGTAAAGAAGTTATCTTATTTTTTTTTTTTTTTAGTCATAGAAGGGGAAAAAAGCTGATTATTATGATATGCAAAGTAGGTAGATCGATGTTGCCGATCACGAAAACTCATTTTGTTCTATTTTAACTTTATGTATATTACAGTGGGATATATTCGTTTTTTTCTACCCTTATCATGTTGCTTTTATCAAATTAACGTTGATATTAAAACAGTATGTTGCCGGAAAGATGGATAGAACTAGAGAAATTATTTAACGGATCAAGATTGTGAAAGTTGAAACGATAAGCTCTCAAGTTTTAATGGGCATGATACCCGTTGGCCGTCTATACCACTACCACCACCACGAATACCACCCTCTCTACCGCTACTATCATTTAACCCCTCGGCCTTTCTAACCGAGATATTAGCTGGTGATGGAGCAATACTCTACGTGTTATTGCTAGCGACAGCTTGGGTTGATTTTAACAACACCGCTATTATAAACACGACTATTACGGCTACGACAGGACCATCGTACTGTTTTTCCTAATATTAACAGGAGATAGTATAATTTTTCACATAGTCGGGTTAATTGTTGAGCGTCCATTTGCTCGCATTTAAAACAGTCAGGATTATAACACAATCCAAACAATCCTGGGTCACGTTGTAGACAAATTGTCAGATTTCCATTGCAAAGCCACATTTACAACAAAACCGTTGGAAATACAAGTGTTGAAGTAATTTTATTCAAATAAAATATCCGGTTTTTCCTTTTAGCATAATGAGAGTCTTGACTAAGTGGTTTAAGTTAGAGCAGCAACAACAATCGATTCTTTCTTTCATTGAAAAGTGCCATTATGTTGTTTGAATTTCTAGAGTAGAATCTTCCATCTTTCTGCATTGATATTGTTAGTTGTCAACTGGATCATTACAACGAATCGAAGCGTAAGTTTTCGTTGTATAGACATCCTTAACGCTCACGAAATACTACCGCAACCAGGTGGTTTACCGATCTCTTCTCCCACAGTCCATCATGTCTGCACGAATATTTGTTACGATCGGTTCAAATAGCTCCCAACCATATATACTGAACATTTCGACAATTTTTCAAACTTCTCATAGGACGTGAAATATTAATAAGAACTTTTTTTCTTTCTTTTGCGTAGGGGTCGATGAGTGAAATGTGTGGGAAAATACTGTTGGAAAAGCCGTCAGTATTATAAGCTTATATATGTCGGATCATGTTCAAAGATATTACAACAACTGTATAAACAATGAATTTGTTGTTTGATACTGAACATAAAGGTAAGATGATAAAATACACCGTGTTCAGCAATTCTACTTATCTTTAATTTAGTTCAAACACCACTTTATTCAGTAATTTCCCAACTACTTTATTTTGGACGTCTTAATTTGATATTCTCCATTTTCTTACAAACTATTATATGAATGAAACGAATAGTTTCTAAATTCAGATAAAACTCATGCTGACGTCCGTTATAAATGAAGAAATCCAAATTAATTGCGTGGAGAAAAATTACATGACGTTCATCACCCCAGGACGATTGTTGTTGACAAACTCGTCTCTGTCGTCGGCGAAATATGCAAATGCGAACGTTTCCAGGAAATCTTATCCAGGATTACGCTCAACTAATTTTCCCGTCTTGTTCCTGGTAGAGTTATTAAAATCTAATTCATTTTCCACACATTAAGTTACGTTTATCACAGTTTGTTGTTTGATGGGCCGTAATATAACAGGCAAATTTCACAACGAACTAAATCATATTTTTGTTGAAAAATTTAGCTATAAGTATTGAAATGTAAATTGTCTAAAAATGATAAAAAGAAAACCAAAATGAATATCATAAATGTCAAACCTCTATCAGAACGTAGTTTTCAGTATATACAATTCTTTACGAATCAAAAGATAAAGGTAAAGAGAAATGTTTGAAAAAGACAGAGAACCAGAAGTTGATCGGACGTAGCTTTTTCACCAATCCAGTGGAAATCCTTAGCTAACGGCTGTCAGATGCTGCTGAGCCTTATTGATGGATCAAGATCAATTCTCTGGCATTCTTCCGCTGATCGAACATTACCATAAGAAAAGAACGTGCCTATGTGTTTTCACACATGATAAGCTACATATCAGGATTTCGTGAAATTCGTGCTTGATTATTTGATACAATAGATATCCAACTATAAAAGAAAATGTCTGAGTGAGTAGAATGAATAATATAACCATGATTGTAAAAAATTAAAATTACTTCTTCTATATAATGTACTTTTCAATTTAACACAATAAAACAATTAAGCTCCTGCTTCTACCCTAGACGTATCGTGTGATATTCTTGTGTATATACAAAAGGCGATCAACTTGTACTGTTGTCTCCTCTATTTTCACCTAATCGCTTCATCAGCGAAGACAAGGGTGATATACAAACTATTATAAAATTAATTGGCATCCTAACTGTTGTTAATAGAAATTTGACTTATTTTCACTTAAATTACTTGACTGCTGTTTATTTTACAGCAGTCGAATTGATTTGTTGAAGATCACTTGAGGTAGGTGCTTGAAAAGCTTATCCAACAAAGCAATTCGACTTTTACTGTGAGGTAGCAAATAGAACCGAGTTAATACTCAGAACATCATAATCGATTGTCTATCTATGTTAATAGCAGTTCTATGTAGATAGACATAATCTAACTATCTTTATCAAACATTTACAATACAGTGTCGCATCGGCAAGGAGACATTAGCTAATGCAATTACGCGACAAAACTGTTGCATTATTTAATAGCACCACAAGCGGCACTATTTGCATTCTACAGAGTGCTCCTTATATATTGATCATCTATTAAATGTTATAAACTAAGTACCTACTCGTACGTTGTTCTTTTTAAAAAATTATCCAAATAACGACAACAAGTTGACATGTTAATTTTTCGTCCCTATACTATTGAGAAAATGACCAACATTTGTTGATGGCTATTAGTTGAGGTCGGTTGGCTATTTTTCAATGGGTCGAATAAACACGTTCACTAAAGCAACATCCATCCATCAGAGGTTACTGTTGTAATAAGCAAAGAGAAAGAGAAAGAGATAGAGAACAATATAAGACTAGAAAGCCGACATTAGCAAATAATGGGATAGGTGCTCAGTGAGCGAGTTATTTGCTACCGAGAATTAGAGCGCACTCTTCCTGCCTAAGAAAGATGACCGGATGAAATAAACTACAACTAGTGGTGGATTGGAGTAGTGGGCAGTAGGTGCGCCACTATGCTATTGCTCTATTTGTTGGTTGTTATAGTTTACCTGAAAAATTCAGATATTTATTCTAGTGGGAATCAGCAAATGTTGAATATTCACTTATCAGGAAAATGCGCAATTTAATATTTGATAAAACAAATTGTTTAATTAGGCTGATGTTGATAATATACATTAAGGTGACTAATTCTAAACAATTACGAGATCAAATTTCTTTATGTACGCACAACTTCTTCTTGATGATATTAAATTAGTACGTTGATTATCTTGTGGTTTTCATTTACTAATACATTGTTGCTTGGCCGTATCGCCTGAAGGCTTTTACGCTTTTCAGTTTCTAGTGAATAATGTAGAGTATATTGTACATAACCGCGAAAACATATTCTAGGTTACCTGTTGTTCCTTATAGTACAATAACGGTTACTATGTTGCCCTTGAGTTCTCCAAGCCAGTTATACTTCTAGAGTCTGCCGCTTTTATATTTCATAAAACAACTAAAAGCCATCCACTATAAGCTCAATGTCGAGTCTCAGCTTAGCAAAAGCCAACATCAGGCGTGCTTTATTCCTATTTCTTTTAACTAAAAATAATCCTCGCATCCCTTCATAATAACAGAATATCCTCCTTTTATAGCGTCATATTTTCATATACAATATCAATGTTGTGTGAATTCAACAACGGGAAATTACTAGATCCTTTTCGGTATTTATGAAAATTTAGAACGAATATAGTCAAACTTGCGACTTTTAATTGGAACTACATCGCCATCCAATGGAACAAATTGATGGTGAGAATGAATTGATGTAAGCAATAGAACGAGTATTTATTCCCACTTTGCGACACTTTCAACGGTGGATGGTAGCATTGGGATCTTCACCAACAGCCATAATTTACCTACCCCATTCGTTGATCCTCCAGATTTCCACCAAAATCGATTCAAATTAATCGTTTATAAGTCACTGTTTGATAGTCGTTCTATTTTATCAAAAACCGATGAATGAATGTTATTCGATTAGAAAACAACCAAGTAAACATTTAACAGGTAAACAATCACGTCAAGTTCTGTTTACTTTATGTTTCGACCACAAAACGCACCAAAGATAATAACAACAACAACAAGAACAACAACAACACAAAACGCCCAAAACGTAAACGAAAATCAAAAAGGATGAAAGTGTAATGTAGAAGGGATGGCATGGGAACCGGACCAGATGAGATCGCTCGCAGTTTGGCAGGATGTTTGACAGGCGAGCAACTTGTTTCACGGTCCGTCAGACCAAAGAGGAACGCGTTCCGAAAAAAGTGGAATGGATAAAACAGATAAAACTTAATCTGGTTTAGTTAAATTCTTACTACTACAGTATCAACACCAAGACTAATAGAGACACAATACCATTCATCCCAATCACTATTTGAACAAATGGTCATTAATCCTTTTTAGTAGAAATATCGACGGCGATATCTGACGACAGACGGTTTCACCATTAGGAGTAAGGACCATTAATTACAGTAATAGTCAGGAAGATGCCGGATTGTAGATCATCGGTCTCTTTCTATAGTCGAAATGTTTAATTGAAACACATGTCAAAGGGGATACTATCATTATGGAATGATTTTATTAACTTTTCATACTAAACACATAAAAACTTTGTAACTCTATTCCACATTTAATCTACCATGTTTCTAGAACGGCGAAATGGATACAATTTTGCCGCAGGTTTCATATGGAATCGGCTTAAACTCTATTATTTTGAATTAAATAAACGTTGAAAATTACATCGCAACGACGGAAGATGGAGTAGAATAAAATGTCATTAATCTACAATATGAGCTGCCAACAACCATTGCTATACCCAAAAATAACATAGACTTTGTTAGAGTCATTTTTAAAGATAGAACAAAAAAAAAAGAAGAAAATTCCATTAAAACACACATCGAATAGTCTGTTTAATTACCGTCAATTCCACCATGAAATTGCAATTGATCTGAAAGTTGTTTTTTTTGATAAAAATAAACTAAATACAAATAAATTGTATATCTACCTATCTAAAATAGAAAGAGACACAACACCATAAAGAAACTAATTATCTGAATCCAATTATCTACAATAATCACGAAAATAATTAACATTTTATCTTATCGTTAAATCGGGGAAGTTTGTTTCGTTCGTATTTCAGTTTGAAAATTGAAATGGTGAAGGTTAGTTGCATCATAGATTTTTCCTAGATCAACAACAAATGCAACACGCACACACTTATAACAAACAATATAACAAATTCCTTATCAAAAAACGGATTTCCTCTTAAATATATTTCAATTTAGCAACATTATTGAATCATAGATGGAGTCTAATCGCTGATATTATTATGAACGCCGCTATTAGAGGCTATACAGAAACACAAAATTGAGCTTTTGGAAATAGTTAAATTTTAATTTAAATCTAAAACATTTATCATAACTGTTATTGTTGATATGAACGATTTCGATGTAGAAAATGAAAAGTGGACAATATTTGCGAATATATGTAGGTTTTATCAATATTTACATTTCAATAGTGTGAAGTTTTGTTGAATTTAAAAGCTTCAACTTTAATAATATTAAAAATAGAAAAATCCCATCACATTCCATACATTACTTAGAGATATTGTATCAAATATGTACAATAATATATGCATTCAATATTTAATGGAAAATCAGAAGCTTTTGTTAGGATTCAAAAGTGAGCTTCAAACATATCCATTTTTCTATACTTATACATATGTATATATGAAGAGGATTGTAATAATCACATTTATCACGTTAGACGAATGTGCTTTTAGATAAAAATTCCGACAGAACTGGATTACAAATACCATCAAATACGTGCCCTCATGTGTGTTCTTACTTTAATACACAAATTATTGATTATATGTCGGTTATATCGAAACCGTTTGAGGCTTTCGGGTATTGCTTAAAATAATCTATTTGTGTCATTTGTAATCCTCTATTTAATAACGAAACACTACCGAATATCTGGAATATGTTTCAATAGTATTGTCATGGCATAATTTTGATAATTTTACATCATGTTTTATAGTCTAAATCAGCGATTCTCAAATGGAATGCTTGCCTACCGCTGGTAAAAACAATTTGTCATCGTGTTTATTTCGTGATAGTAACGTGTACTTTTCTTTTTGTCAAAACAAGCATACATTATAGTTCGTTAAAATGACATAATTCACAAGTGTCAAGGCTAGCATATCGTTGATTTGCCTTCCATTTGTCATTAATTCACCGTAATTATACTCATCTATTAAATGTTCTACGTCTCGGTTACTATTATTGACTTTTTCCTCAATTTTTGCTTTTATTTTTTTCGATTTTTTTCTACATGAAATTGATTAAGACATTTCTCTTTTATTCATACAAATTTATTATCGTTCCTAATATGCAATTACGATTATGAATTCACGATGGATAAATTCAGCATGTCATAAAAAACTAAGGTGAACGTTCTTTTGCTAGTTTTATTTGTAAGACGTATCCAACATGATTTCGTTCTTTTTCCTTTTTATTTGTTATAATACTACTAGTAGGACTGTAAAAACCTACAACATAGAAGTTTTCATAATGGTGTAAGTTGTAGAGACACCTTAGTCATTTCCTCTAGATTCTAAACGACCTCTTTGCATGCCCCGAGTCTGTGAAAGCAACTAATTTTATGCCTTGCGCTCTCGATTAAAAGAAAAAGAAATAAAAGTATTACGGAAACCAAGTCGGACGAAAAGGTGCATATATAATGTTCGTAGAACTGTTTTTTTATTATTTACCAAGCAGTAGTTGAAACAATTTATCAGAACAATACGGACTAGACTAAAACTTATTAATAAAGTGAGTAATTGAGGTTTTATAAAATTTTCAGTTTAGCTAAATAAGCACTTTACAAGGGGACATATAGCATTCTCATGAGAATTAGATCCATATTTGGTTTGTTCATTATGCTGAATTGGCACAAATATGTTGGAAGAATCTGCAAAAATAACGAGACTACACAGCGATTAATTGCAATAGAATATAATTTTTTTTTTTTTGTAATGCAATTTGGCGAATGAAGTGACCGACTTCAGACAAGGCCAGAATGATGGCAAATGACACTCTCATCCAATTTTACGACTTGGTCCGTTATGCAGATATGAATTTAAAATGGGGGGACTAGTTGGGTGATCGCCGGCACCTGTGGTCCATATCAGAAGAAGCCTGGTAGCACGTGTGAAATATTGGATGTGCCAGTTTAAGCAAAAGAATGATGGTTGCTTGTCTACAGAAAAAATATATATAGAGAGAAAATAATAATAATATTCAATTTTAGATTACGTTTTGATATAACCACCACAATACAAACCACTTCTCTTTATTTCTCCTATCTCTCTCTTTCTCTCTATGTATGTGTGTATATAATGAAAATCTGCTTTTGTTTCGTTTATATCGGCCGGTATCGACCAATCAGCAAACTCGATTCAAAGGGTTCTTTAAATCGCGCTGTGTCAGCTATCACAGTTTACCATTGTCCTATCGCGTACTGTTCGAATTATAAATTTGGACAAGTACTGGACTCTATACAACGACCTGTTTTATGTATTTGACTCAGCTGAAATCAATCGAAATCGTACAAATATGCCGCATTATATTTGTCTGCTGACTCTATTCCTATACGAAAATGAACGAAATTTCATAATATTTCAAAATGTTCATTACGGATTCATTTACAATAGAGGAAAATTTTTAAGTTTATAACGCAAGAGGAATGATTCTTTTTATTTTTTAAATAACCTCCAATAGGTTGCCATTGAATATAATTATCGAAAGACCATTCTGTCGGTTTTCCCATTACGATCGCGCCTTGTTTTCCCAAGCGAGTTTCCCGAACAATGACAAAACTATACTTGAACAAAAGCTTATCGTTCTCTGCTACGATTGCAATTTTATCCTGGAGGCAATCAATGAGCGCACACAACAACACGAGTTTTTTTAATTTTCTGCAAAAATGAAATTTTTTTTATCCGAACTGGTGGCGATATGGTTGTGTGAGAGGGAATGAAAACATTGAAAACATTGTACTATATAGCATACAATAGTCGTAATTTCCCCTTTTCAATATGAATAGCTCTGTTATCAATCAGTCGTCCGGTGAAGGTTGAGGACTACATTAAGATAGAATTGGTCCGTCTTTCTTTACATTTTTTTTTCCCCTATTATCCGTTGACCTTTGCACTTAGCGTGTTTACCCGTCACCACTACCATCAAATTCAAACTCTATTACGTTTTGTATCAATGAGTGGAAATAAAAATAAAAATGCAATCAAATGGAATGATCTTGACGCCTTTTAAAGGACTCGAATGCATGAGATATTCATGTAGGCGCATTGAATTGTAAAAGATTGGGCCTCGGAACCGATGGGTCTGTTACATATGTATTGTGACGAAATTGAATGTTTACACGAACAGGGCTGTGTGTTCAGTGTGTGGTAATGAATTTAAGCAGGAGAAAAAAAAACACCAACTCTATAATACCATGCCGTAAAGGACAAACAAACAAAAAAATAAATACCCGGTGATCGAAGAAAAATTAGAAGTTCTGTTTATAAATAACATTCTAGCAAGAACAATAAAAAAATGGAAAATCCGTCAAAATTGGCTATCGAACAATAAAAGCAAAAGTTTGAATTGCTACGACCAATTCGAGGGCAATAGCAGTTTATTTTCATGATAGAGGGGGATTAATTTTTTGCGTGAATAGGACAATTTACGGTACGTCCGGGGTTGAACGCATCTATCACCCTACCCCTGATGGCAGTTTCACAGAGAACGCCATATAAACAGACTTCATCGTCATCATGAGGATAATTTCAACGGTTTTGATTAAAAAATCTACATTTCCTGAAGCGATTTGCCTATGATTACGAAGATGCTTCGATTTAACCAACCAAATGAAATGAAAATAGCCGACGGCCGTTTATTTAAAACAAAATTTTCATGTGCTCGTGTTTCATAAAAACGAAATTAAAATTTTTGATTTTGCGGTGATTCATTTGATTGATTGTATACTGATGCATAATGGAAATCATTTAAACGATTAATTGCTGACAATTTTCACTAAATTTATTTTAAAAACTTACAATAAAGCTTCATGAAAGTTGTTTCGACAGTTGTACGATTTTTATTCAATCACTTTTAAGATTAAAGAAGACGCATAAAGATTGTATCAAAAATGGTGTAGATTAGACCTTCGGACGTCAACGAAAGAACAAAGCAGCGAATGCGGGAGATTAATTACTTTTGTAAGAGAAGAAAAACCCCTGAAACACCACTCTGCACTTATTTTTATTTACCATTAAGGTCTGACTATAAATCAGCGTCAGGTTTACGATAACTTCTCGCCCATCTTTTCAAGACTCCTAGCCCAGAATCTAACAAGACTTACTTTCAATTAAAACACAATGATTTTTCCTATATCGGCAGATAGGTTACTTTTAATCAAGACATGAACATTATTGTTTTCGTTGTGTAAACAAGTGGGAATTGGAAACGTCTCGGGCTAGTACGAGTGAATGTTCACTTGTTAGTTTTTGTTATTAAGGCTAGAAATCATGTTGTTGTCTTTTTTATATGTAGTTACATACATATTAAAACAATTATTTGGCTTGGGGGCATGGAAACTGATATATTCTATACGCAAAATTGCAAGTGACCGTAGGGCTCAGTCGTAAACTGTGGCCGCATGACACTCTATCCAACGCTACTAGACAGCTTTATAACGCTCTTTGCAAATAAAAATGACGGTGCTACATTATATATGAGGGAAAATATTGCTTCTGTAAAGATAAAATAAATACAAAAGACAATGTTTAAAATAGTGGAATTTACTCAAATGCAGCTATGTCAACAATGTTTTGCAAAATTTCGAACGTTCATGTAATTTTTCAGTCTGTAATGGTGGTCGTGTAAATTTTATAAAAAAATTTTTGCGCTTGCATATTGTTATTTCCAAAAAGTAATAGAATAAAATTGTTCAACTTTTACTTTGGTACATACAGTTTTGTTTGTGCTGGATATTCCTCTGGTTAAGACTTATTGTTGACTTATCCTCTGTTATAGTTACTAACGGTATAAGTGCATCTATTGAAGCCAGAATATTGATCAACTAGTGTGGATTAAATACAAACTGTTTCAACTCAAATACCACGCTTAGGCTTTAATGGATAACGTATGCATCCTTCACATCCATTAATAAAGTATCAGAGAAGGGCTTATTTGTATGAATAAGCCAACAGCGCGTCATCAATAAGATTTATGTTTGTCCGAATATTGCAGCATGCCACTCAAAAAAACATCAAAAATTCATCAGTGAGTGAAACAAGTGAGACGGTGTAGAAGAATAACGCCTACAATAAAATTCACCCAACATCACTCCCTTAAACGAGCTACTTTAAAAATCGCAAAAACCCTAGTAAGCTCATTAGGCTAATGACGTGTGCTTTCAGTTTGCCTTTGATATATTTTATGCAAGCTGATGTCCGCCAAGCAAATGATTTGATTCAGCAACGTAGATACCTGTTTTATCGACTCGAACAATCTTTTACAGTGCCTATAGTTGAAACGACCTGATATTATCAGATTTTCAGACATCGTTGATTCGACACGGTACATTTGTGTTTTATCTAATTTCAAGGTGACGTCGTTCTACATCTACAGAAAATTTATGTGCAACCGTTTATATTCAAGTTGCTTTCAACATTCACGAACATTACCAAAAATAAAGTAAAGTAGCCTCTACCTTTCAAGGTTTCCATCGAATGATGGAAAATCCATTGTTACCGTTTTAAGTAGATGACCCCATTTCAGGCTCCCAACTTTGATTCCCCAGGAGGGAACGAAATACAGATTGAGAGAGAGAGAGAGAGAGATAAAGTGGTGCAGGAGAAGGTAGGCATTAAAAAAACAGCTGTCAAACATGAATATTTTTGCAGCTTATCATACACATGAGATGGCAACTTTTACCTTTTGTGACTTACCATTGAAGAACATTTATTGAATTTGAAATATCCAATTTAAATTCGTTTTCTTTTTTTCTTAACAGAGGAAATCAACGACACATGCCCGATTTAGAATTCAACATTCAACAAGGTTTACAAAGAACAGCGACAGAAGTAAAATTTATCAGCACAGATTCCTCATCATCAAAAAAAGATTATTAAGTTCCAGTCGATTCTTTTATTTACTCAGGGAATCTTATCTAACGTTGGATTAATAATCCTGATTTCCTCACAATCAGAAATATTTGCTACCAAAATATTATTCCAACTTTTCGATTGGTACATTGGTAAAATGCTACCCGGCGCATCCACCATTTTCAACTATTTTTTTTTCTCTATTCGAGATTGTTTTGTTAAAAATTCAAAAACTCATTCGTATTTTGTTCAAATAGCGCCTCAAAGCACTGAATGTTAAGTGTATCTATTTATGAACAGCCTCATAGCTTGATTATTTGCATAGACGAAGGATGTATAAATGCTCTCCTCTTATAGGTTGTTCATTTAATTGAAAATTAATTAACTTGCTATATATATCAAAACTAAATTGTAGTCATATTTGTGTCTGAACTTTAGAGAACATAATTTGATATCAAGTTGGATCTGTCCTGTTTTCTTAATGGTTCCTGTACAAGTTGAGACCTTGTCTTTTACATCTACTTGTATTACAACAAAAAACTTATGAAACTTGAAAGGAACAAAAATGCAACTGGATTAAGGATTCACAGATTTATCTATTTATAAAGAAATTAAGATTATTGATTATGAACTAGTAGATGATTTTGATAGAAAGAAATTCCATTACACATACATAACGAACTAAATTCTAACTTGCCACAATCACAAACTTGATCGTAATTTCCCACAGGTAGTAAGAATCAAATGTCAAACGAAACGCATCAACGTCAACCGCAGGCGTTCTGGCGTCGTCGTCGTCGTCCCCCACTCTCTATGAAAACAGCCCAACTCTTGTGGTATACAGTCGGCGCTGGGCGCCGTGATGCCACATGGTGTTCGGACGCGGCACAGTGATCTTGTCGAGTGTACGTCTTCATTACACACGTCGCTCAGGTTGGTACGGCGTTTTCACTTTACAGCACCTTCAATTATTTACAATTATTTTTTTATTTTTTTTTTGCAGAAATGTTGTAGACTGGAATTATCATCTTCTGGGTGATACTAAATTCCAAACGTGTAATGAACAAAAAGAATAACAAAAGAGTAATGACATATCCATCAATAATGCAAATAGCGTGACAAACAAACAATTCAACATGTTACTTTATTTGATTACTGGGGTTATATTGCAGATTTTGCCGCAACAAACTACAGGTAAGTTTTTGAAAAATAATTAGTTGAAAACTAGAGACGATTCACGGTTACCGTCCCGTAACGGTACAATATAGTGGATGTTGTATTTGGCGGTGGTAATTTCGTCGTCAACTTTTACGCTTATTACTATTTTGATTTATGAACGTCTTAATTATTCCACAATTGTAATATAATCACAACGATTTCATCTACAATGATATTTTTGCATTAATGCAAAATAAGAATTCGTTCAAATGTTAGTGCATTGGAATAATTTTCTAGGTCAAATCTAAATATAAATAATTTACAAATAACACAACATCAGACAGGAATAGATACACGATTGGCAATCATTCAGGTATTTTTCAATCCGTTCGTGAATAAAACTATCGTCGGTGGCAGCAATTTACATGATTTTTGTATTGATATGCTATTTCAGCTAAACGGTCTAAATGGTCCCACCAAAATTCTACTACTGCCCTAGAACAACCTGTAAACCGCTACAAAGTAGCATAAAATTGTTCAAAAATTGTACAGGATATCTCTTCTAAATATTTTCAACCTTGTAAAGAGAAGACCAAATTATCAGTAAAAATCGCCTAGTCAGTTTAGAATATTTTTTATAATTGAAATGTGTGTGTCTTAAGGGGACCGTTCATTACTGAATATGTGTGACTTATATATACAATTTAATAAACTTTTATCGATAAGGACGAACGCCGTCTACTGTTGAGCATGGTAAGGTATATTCATGGGCTTCAGTGACAGTAATCATATGTAAATGACTAGCAAATTATGTATAAAGGACTTTATAATGTTTCTGTAAAGACTACGAAGCTGTCATCAGCTTAACACCAATTTATTGGATTGTATATATAATTTTTTTTCGACGTTTATACATATAGGCAGTGATTTATTGGGAAAAGTTGTAAATCGTGCGTATTTCTTGTAGATTTATGTTGCTATACTTGTATGTTGCACAAGAAAAAACACATATCTATGGAAAATTTCACGCATTTCTGTATTCATAACGGCTGTCATAACTGGCAAAGATCGGGCCACACCAATCTTCTCGTAAGATAACAGTCTGAAAAATAATTTTCTTAGAAATTAAAATAATTTCCTATTGAATTGATAAACTTCAAGCAGTAATGATTGACTGAATTGTTTGCCAAAAATCAACAAATCCTGTTTGGAATTCAATTTTCAACCTAACTGTGTACGATGACTTTTTCTGTCTTTTAGTTTCAAACCAACAAGATACTATTCACTTGTTAAAAGCTTGCTGAAAATTCTTAAATTAACGGAAGCGGAAACGAGTTCTCTGACGCGGATATTGCCGCCTAAACGAGCACACTAACACATTCGGTACTTTAGTTTTCAAAAAAAAGGAGAACCATAGAAAATGATTTTTGGGTATACACCATCTCCTTCAAAACATTTGAATTAAAGTATTCACACATGAGTTATATGTAGGTATACGATATACGTCGAGAACATTTTAACATTTGATATGATTTATGTTATACATATAGGTGGATTGGTAGCCAGGTAGGTAGGTAGGTAGAAATTGATTTTTCGTCGTCGTCAATTCATATTCAATGTTTACAATTTAATAATTTTCAATAAATAGGCATTCCTATATATATAAATACATGAAGAGAACGAGGGTGAGAGTCGAAGGGAATTAAACGAATGTAACGTACTCCAATTTTGAAAATGATGTGATCGGGCTGTTTCAATTAAACAACGCAATCAAATGGAACAACATGTCGAATTGAGAAATTATCACAGTCACATGTTGCGGTTCGTGCTTTTGCAACTTGCACCTTGCAACTAGTAGCTTTAATGGTATCAATGTTGTTTTTGTTTGATAGAATTTAATTGAAATTCGTATGGCTTCTTGATTTTATACAAATTTGTCAAATAACTCTCTCTCGGTTAACATAATTTTCAAAAACGTTAAATTTTTTGCATTGAAAACAGGAAATTAAATTCAGTTCAATTCATAATTGATAAATAATTGAGTTGTTTGTACGTTTAGACAGATTTCTGTAGTATTTCGTCTATATTACGCTTTAGGCTTCAAATAAATATTTCATATGTGCCTATTGAATAATTTAACTACGTATTGCACAACATAATAAAATTGTTGTTGCAAATTGTTTTCAAGGGTGGCAAAGGTGGTGGTGTTTTATCGTTTAAGTCCATTTGCCGTAAGAGAGTCCTAAAACACATAAATACTAAACAATATAGTTGTGTTAGATACAACCTGTTTAAAACCTGTACATTATGGATCAGGTGTACGATACTTTTGTTTCAACATTATTAATTTTTTAAATCGTTATTTCGAAGCATTAAATGTTCGTTTTCTAAATTGTTGTGAATAAACCATGAAAGTGATGCTACACTGAAAAAGAACGTCAACATAGACAACTCAAAACTCCCAGTACTAAATCTGAAATTACCTTAAGATCTTAACAATTTCACGCTACGAAGTAAATAATCTCCACCACCTGAATTTCCTGATCCTCTTACACCGTACACTATTACTCCGAAGTTTGTATGTACCTATTTTAATACATTTCATAGTCATCAATAGAACTTTACACATATTTTTCCGTTCATTATTTCCAACAAAAACTAATTAACGAGATCCATTAATACCGCCTTAATTATATATAGAAAACTTATAAGATAAAGAAACCAAGGGAATATTAATTTTAATTCGAAAACGTCATGGATTAAAGTAAATTCGACATTAGTTTGACGTTGAAATCGAGTATATAGGGGTATGTTACAGTTGACAAGTGACGCATTAAGGGAGCGAACCGTGTCGTATACTGTCAAACTGAAATGTTCAAGATATCAGAAGAATTCTAGAGAATAAAACTCGACAAATCCTGTTGGATTATCTGGTAGATAGACTCTGTGAACTTTTATATTAAAAGAGAGCGTTGATTCGTGTTGTTGATGATGTCAACACTAATAGTGCCCAAGCTGGATTAACGTAAATTGCTGACACCTGATCATGATAGGTGGTGTTCAAACGAAAAATGGCAGGTGCGAATATAGGGATACATAACGAAAGGAATAACAAAAGAAATAGCAAAAACAAGACGTTTTGTTGGTAGTGGTAAATAGAAAGAAGGACGTATTTGTGTAAGTGTGTGTATTGTAAACTAACCGGACGTTAAATATTTACGTTGACGATTTTCCACAAGCCTTACATAAGCTGTATCAACATGTCAACATGTTTTCTCGTCTATTTGTATCTAATGATACCTGATTGATGTTGAACTAATGATTTTTTTTTGTACAATTGTGAAATTGTTCACGTTGAATAGAAAAATATAAAGCCAAGGGTGAAATACGGACATTTCAACAATACTAACTGTAATTTGTGATAATATAGAAAAACGAGGCATTTAATTATTCATGGATCTAGCGACTCTGTTACGTGTGTATATACACAAAAATTAACTTAAATGCGTAATTTTCACTGTATACGGTATGTCCGTCTAGTGAGGTGTGCTTCAAAGTATGAAGTAGTTATTTAATTTTTGTTGAAATTTTAACGTGTCAGTTTATATTATTTATGGGTTAGTGCATAAATCTCTAACTGTATGTAAATATAAAAGAAGAGCCACTCACGTGTAAACGTAGGAAATTGCACAATGTTGAGACATTGCAAGACATTAGACATGTTCACTGAAAGATAAGTGGTCTTGGGACGACCATAACAACTAGTTTAAATGATCATCTTGAAAGACTAGTGTCCAATTTGTTATCAACGGTCATGATGACAACATTTTTTTTAAAAAAAGGTAATTTATGTATTTATGTTGGTTTTTCTTCTATTTGCAATATTTGTAGAAAAAAATTCACCGACAGGTATGAATATTTGATTTTATTGTATTGCATTTTAGTCATACGGTTATTTTTTAAATTTATAAAATATTGACATGACGAGAAAATAAAATTTACCTACAGATGAACATGTTAAATATGTAAATATTGCTATACCTACTGAAAACTACTGAATGTTAGAGGGAATATTTTCAGTACAAATCGATTGTTCAATTTCTAATATTTACACTTTCGATGTATTTGTGATGAAAATCTACTTGATAACATCAATATTCAAACGTAAATGGTTGAAATTTGTCAATTTTTAAAACTTTCCAAATTTGCTCCAATATTATTGTGAATACTTTTCCCAGATCGTTACAAGCTTATTTACTTTATCATTGTGGAAAAACATGTACAAAATATAGCAAAATAAAAAAGGTACTCTTCAGCGTAGTGTGATAATTTTTAGTTGGATGCTCTCGTATGATTTTGGTGGATTTCCGTATTGATTGCACAACATATAGGATTGCCTGCATTATCTTTCCTCAAATGTAATTGGTAGCGATGTACTATGAACGGAATGTCTGATAGCTGTTATGAATTTTATGATTGAATGAAAATATTTGAAAAGCTGTCGCCGTATTGATTCATTGGAAATACGAATTGAACTATACGTGCAATTATAGCTGTACATAGATTATAGAGGACATCACCAAAACTTTGACGACTTATTTGCGGTCGAATATCAAATTTATAGTTTGATGATGTTCAGATGAATCCATTCTATTTCAAACGTTTGAACAAAATATGAATTAATCCCACAATTAAGGATTGGAGAATAAGCGATATTTGTTTTGTTATAATCTCCATGTACAAATACATACATGTGTTTGTTACACTTTTCACTGTTGAATTTTACGGTCAAATCGTCTTTCTGTACCACTTGGAGCGAGTTCTTATACGAATAACACAATACCTACTTTCCTTCCCTTCCCTATTTCCTCGTAGATATTTTTATTTTATTTTTCTTTTTTGCCTCCATTCTCTCGCTTTTTTCATGTTTCTTGGCCCTCATCGTATACTGTATAACACCTTTGGGAAACATCACCATTCCTTCTTCTTCTTCTTCTAACATTATTAATTCGAACGACTAAACTGAAATTACCGACCGAGATCTCTATACAAATTGCATCTTTTGTTGTTGGTGGCTATTATTTTTATATACTGAACATCAAAACGATGTATTCTCTTTTATATAACACAGATCGATGATTTGGCCAAATTTGAACCATTCTACCGGAAGAAAAAAACGCCCATTTTATACGGTGTTCTTGAAAATAATGGTTTAAGGGAAGCACTAGATGTAACATATCATTTGCTTAGAAAATTCCAATGGTATTCAAGAATGAAAACGAAAAGGTTTTAAATTACAATGATCTTTGACGAATTCCCTAAACTAACGTTTAGCTCTACTTCAAAAAAAAAAACACGATCATTCCAAACAATAGTAGAAATATTTGTAAGTTGTTGTTTCTTAGAATTGGTTAAATTCAAAAATTGTTAAAGTTGTTTTGTTGAACAGGCGGATTTTCTGTTTTGCGTTCAATTTGTGATTGATTTCTGTTACCCGTGTGTTTGTTTCCAGTTGTTCTTGTTGTTGTTGTTGTTGTTGCTGCTTTTGTTTTTGTTATTTGTACACTGTTTGTGGTCGAAATAGAATCGTAAACTTCCCAATCACGTAATCTGAGAAAGTTACTAACTGGCACCAGCTATACCTTTTGAAAACTGAATAGTCTGCCGAAAATTAATTCAACAAACAAAATTATTACAAAATAATAACAACCATACAAACCACTGTAAAAGTATTCCGATAAACATTTCCAGTTTTTAATTTTTCACATAATTGAAAGTTGTTGTTGTCAATGCGTTGCCGTTCCATATACGAATCTCAACTGTTATCCATGCAGTACAGCTTTTATTAGCTAAGTTTTATAAATTCTCTCTACTTTTTACCTTTGTTTCCAGCAAGTTTAGTAACAGGAAAAAATCAACACAGATTGTAAGCAATAGCACATGAGAACGATAAAGAAAAGAAAAATAGAAATAATGGAAACACCTGCAGATATGCTGATGGAATAAGTTGGATGAAATTCGTGAATGTTGCTTGAACATTCCGGTTTCTTCCTGTTTGTTATATCTATTGGATGAAGATCCGGTTGTTAGTGAGCACAATAGTTTTGTCGCATAATTGCGGAACTTTTCTTTAATACAAGATATAAATCAACATTGGCATAACAAAAGTCTGTTTTTTGCAAATACCAAAATTTTTTTGTTATATTTTAATTGGAGGATTCGTTTTTTGATACATTGAATGAGCCATTGTAACATTTAGTTAGACAAGGTAGACGCAACTGAGAGCTTTCAAATTAAATATTGACCTCTGAGAGTTGAGTTATTATAATATTATTACGAAAGGGGAAGGATCTTGAACAATCGTTAAGAAAGTGTTAGGAATCAAGCGGTTTGATGGTTGCATCTCTTCCATTATTGAAGCTGTTATGAAGGAGTAACCGCAAGTGGAACCGGAATGGTATTCTTCAACCGCATCATTACCTATCGTCTTACTATTTATACTATAACTGATATTGTTAACAAACCAGTAGAATTTATTATTTGATTCAAATGAAAAACCAATTAAATGACTTTTTGAATGACAAAGCTGATTATTTCTGTCGTTGCCCATGAAACAGATGGCAAAAACTTTATGAAAGAAATCAATAAAAATAATCTCAAAAATATTCTTATTCTTGTTTAATTAGCTACTGTAAAGAGCATCAATCTCATTAAGAGTGTCCTATTATCAAAGAGATTCTAAAACTTCTTGCTACAACAAACCTGATTTTACATCAGTCTTTTTTAAACTTAAATTAAGATTCGCTGTCTTTTTCTAATAAAAGAGAAATATAATAAACAAATCTTAGATTGAAATATCTCGTTTTTCTTTCTGTGAGAAATTTCCTGATTTCATCAATTCATACCATTGCCAGTTTCAATATAATTGGTGTCATAGGTTTCCGTTTCACCGGCAACGAAATGATTAATTCCCGACCGATATTATTTTCACAATCGATTCGAACTGACCTCACAGTAGACAGTCTGTGGTCCCTAGGGCACCATCAACTGTAACCTCTTGGGCATTCTTGATCTTCTTTATCCTTCTCATCTCTCATCTCAACTCCGGAACACACTCCGCCACCGGTACGTTTTATTAGATCTTTCTTTCTACAGCTGCCTTCTGTTAACTAGATATAGTTTCGTACAGAGGGTAGATGTAATTTGTTTACAATCGATCCGAAATTTTTTAATTGCATTATTCTTTTAGTTATCGCTAATACCGGTTGCCGCATCTTGATTTATTAATGTTGGACACGCTTACTGAATTCACAATTGTGGTGAACTTCAAATTATAATTACATAGGTATAATTTAGTTGGTTCGTCGTAGTATGTAGTCAATTTGAATTCTTGTCTGGATGTTGGTGGATTTATTTTTTACTACAGCTGGTATATATTGAAAGAGCCAGAAATAAAAGTAAGGGGGTAAGTTGGTGGTTATCGTTGGCAACATCAGACTAATTAGGGTTTTAATTATGAAATTGGCGATAAATTCGCCGAGAAATCTGAATTCTGAATGGCAGATAAGAGTTTCCAGGGTCTCAGATATCTCCAATTATTACAAATAAGGATTCGTGCTACAGTTACTGGAGTTTCAGTGAACTGAAAGTTTGTTGGAAAAGTACAGGATAGAGTTTTCGTTTGTTAGCTAATTGCATTGCCTCCTGATATTCTACTTACAATGGTAGTGACCGGTAAACGAGCTCAGATTTTACCTGACCGGAATGAGTTCAGCTAATTTTGTTAATTTTTAGATGAAAACTGTATACGAAATGGCGAATAATTTCAATTGTAAAAGGACCATTTTAACATGTCTTTCTAAACGTTAAGTCCGTTTTATAAATTGTCTCGCTTTTAGAATTAACACTCCTCCGACAATTCAGCTATTCACTTTTCAACGGTGAATATATCAAGGTTCGGGTAAAGTGCCGATTTCGAAAACTGCAATTTAAGCAAGAGCAGGTGTTACACGCCGAATTAACGCAAGTAATTGCTAATACTTTCAAGAGATTTACTGCTCTCCCTATTAAACATTAGTTCGACATGGTGCCTGAAAACTAGATGATCGAACCTTAGAGGAAAATAGGTGTACATACCGTCAGCTCAATCAGTTTGGAGCTAATTAATTTTTTTTTCTAATTCTATCTCTCTCGCACTTCCGACACTGTTTAATCAATTCCCGATTAATTCCGCTTGAAAATCGACAAGGCGACAATTTACAACCTCAATCACTAGAAAAAAAAGGCAGTAAAAGTCATAGGAAAAATTCAATGTTAAAGTTATACATTTGCCGTGATTTTTCTGATTTTAATTCTAGTGTTCGTCTGAAAATTGAACAATGCCTACGGCCTAATAATAATCTCGTCTCTTGATCGATATTACGTCCGAATTCTCCCTGTTCTTATCTCTTATGGTTTTGGAAGCAGAGGGTGAGTCCTGGAGTGATGATGAACACCAATTCCGGTAAAGTTTTCATATTAGTCTGGTCGTTCATTTTTGTTTCTTAGTTCACGCACATAACCGGATATCTCATAATATCACCAGACTAAATTAGATTTTTCTTTATTACTCTATAAAATCAAAATGGATATAATTATAGATAAGGTAGATAAATTGAACATGTTTAGCTCTCGAATGTAACGGATTTAACTTAATATATATATATAAGAAGTCAATTAGTGAACTGTCTAATACAGAGAAGCTTCTCAAAGATGAAAGCATCAACTCTCTCTCAACTTTCAAAGCTTTGTTTACTTAGTGACTATTGTTACCGTTTTGTTCTGCTTTATTAGCAGAATATGATTAACTTGATAAATAAAGCTTCAAGGATTAATACTGTTGAATCCATTTGCTTTTTATCTTTTGTCTAAAAGGATTTCTTACAATTAATTCAACCAAATGTAGTACAACCTGGTGGTACACAAAATTTCACCAAATTGAATAAATTAACTATTGTATTTTTCAACAATATTTGTTATTCGAGACGGAAGGGGTCATTTGAATAGAATTCGACTGTGTGCAATTTAAATGCAACTTGCAAATATGTACAGATTTTTTTGTCATTTTCATCACTCTATTGTTATTAGAGCTGTTGCAGTAATTTTCAATAATTTCGTCGTTCTTGTTTCGTGTTAAATATTTTTCGACAAGAAATTTGTTAACATACATTGATGATTTGATTGCGTGTTTAAGTTAAATTAACAGAAGGTAGGTGCTTCGTTATTTAACACCCTGCAAGTTCCCAATATAATATCAAAGGATTAGGGAATTTATATTTCGAAACTTAATTATATACTCTGAAAGACACTTATGCAACATTTAATTAAAATAACAAATTAAAGAAATTACTTATAATTAGTTTTATAAATGATAATTGCGATGTTGTTTTGTAGCCTACATTGTGCTGTTATAGATTGAAGTTTTTATCGAGATGAAAGGACAATTTATGCGGATTATTAAACTGATCACGTGAACCGACACAAGACCTTATTTCCAATTAGCTAAGATTGTGGGGTTTCATTGTGTGGTTTATGGACGTTCTATTTCGGTTTTCCACATAAATGTTATCTAACATGACTATTATTTGTATATGCAAGCTGTGTGTTCAATCTTTTTTCTTTCAAATAAAAACGTTTACGTTGTACTCTTCAAGTACCCTCTAATTCTATTTGACATAGTCTTCTTTAAACAAAAACCTACTCAAATTAATTGGATGGAGTTTCTTTAGATTTTAAACTAAGAAAATACAAAGACCAACTAACTATTATAGATTTAACAAAAGTTTTAATTAAAAACTTTGAAAAATGATAGCATTTCGATAGATCAATACCTGTAACATCAAGAAGATATAGAAATATCAATGTCTATACAATAACCGTATGTGGCGGTTTATAGCAAACAATAGAAAGGAGAGCCTATATGTATAAAATACAAAAGCTCATCTTTACTAGAAAAGAAAAGGTCTACAAGCAACAGAACCAACACTCAAGCAAAACTACCCTATACAAAGACACACCCAGCTTACTCGGCAGAATTGGTTCGCTATCTCCGCCTTTACCACCTCCAACCTATTTCTTGTTTCATATCTTTGTTTCAGAGAGTTGTGTTTATATCTTTTAGGTAGGAAACGCTCTTTTATGGTCAACATCCGGCGGCGCGACGTCAGTTCAATTTTCATTAGTTCTTATTGAAGTCGCTTGTCTTTGTTTTATTTCATTTTCCGACAAGCTATTCTCTCAAACTCATAAATGTAGGCTTGACCAGAGCATATTGGTGATTTTATGATAGTTTCACTAGACATTGGGTGGGTTGATGATTCCAATTATAACACAGTTCAAACTAGAATACGATGAAAATCAATGACTGGAAAATGATTATGGCTAAACATATAGCTATAGGTATAGCTTTCCATGTGATAGTTTTGATATCGTAAATTATGTAGTTAGGTACGAATTATCTATAATTCAAATCAAAACCTAAAATATTAAATTTTTGTGAGTCAAGAACCATTGACCTGTAGAACGTCCAACAATGAAGACCAATGCAACTAAATTATATTTCGTGCTAGTCGCATATTGCGTCTATATTTATACAGTAGCAAAGCTAATTTGCACATCTCCGAGGAAAACTGTGACGGCTTCCCGGTGATAGTATCTAATCGTGGACGCACGCACTACTAGATAGTCGTAAATTAACTGACTTAACGTCAGTGGTGGCTCCCGTTACGTGACCTCATAGGCGCCAGTCCAGACACAAAAAAATTAACAAAAATCCGATAGAATTTTTCATCCGAAATAATAATAATAAAATATATACCTATAAAGTAAATGTTTTCGAGAAAACGATCTGTTACTCAAAGCTTCATATTTATCATTTCTTAAGCTGTCCTGAATTAGGACACCTGGCGAAAGTAAAGTCCAAATAAACTCCCGAATTTCTCGTAAACAGAATTGAAGGGTGTAAATCACCGGTTAATGCCGTTTTACCGTCATTACGTTACAAATAGCCAACATTTATCTATGTTCGTTTTCCAATCCCACCCAAACCGATCATCAAATCATAATGAGATACTGATGTTTAGATAGATTTTTCTCATTTCAAATATCTCTTATACTCAACTCGCAGTCAGTCCATAAGATGATTATTTCAATTTTTGTATTTTTCTTTTTGTTAGAAAGAAAAGATCTTTTTAGATTTTGTGTTGAGTGTCTTAAAAGTTATTTAGATAAGTGAAACGTAAAGGTCCCCGATATAAAATAAAAATCAACAAAAACCGAAGTCTTCTCTCTTTTTCTCTCGACGGGATGGCAGGTTTCGAGTTTTACAAGAAGTTATGTAACGTTCGGTTCTCTCTAGGGACGGATATAATAAAGACGTGACGCGTAAACGACGTCCCGACTCGTTTATGTGAAAGAATGGCCGCAGGTTGGTGGTGTCGACCGTCTCCAAAGAACTAAGTGTCTCGCGAAACATTTACCGTCCATCATAATCAATGTCGAAAAACTCTAAGGTTTCCATATACATTTAACACATTGAAACTTTTTATATATACACACTTTCACACTTTCTTCACTTTTGATCCTCTGAGATTTGCAAGTCAAAAGTTAATGAAACATTCATTCTTCACTTTTACGCTATTTTCGATTTAAGATTACTACACGGACCATCAGATTGTGAATAATCAGCGATTCTTGGAACTATTAAATATAACTCTTGAATTTCCCACCGATTGACTTTACGAAAACTTTGTGTGTATATATATATATACTTATATACATATACATAAAGATATAGAGAGAGAAAGCTAGGCAATCGAGGTGAAATCGTGGGGTGGTAGCAGCAAACGGGATGTAATAGAAATGAGATCGAATCAAAGGAAGCAGAAAACGGTTCATTTGATTTTTTTTCTTTGCCGTTAAGAAGTCGTGAATTCTGAACGAACCAACAGTCGAACGATGCGAAACGGAAATGGTTACAACGCTATCTACCACTTTTCTATCTAATATATATATAAAAGAGTGCAAACATATCTTTAAAAGGAGAAGGGTACGTCTTGATTACACGTAAATCGATTTGATTGAGTCGACTATTATTGAAACAACTGTGTTAAATATAAAACAGACCACCTACATAGTGGTTAAAGTTCCTAAATTATTTGACGAGGATGAATAATCAATAAAAACAAATTAGAAACACTGTAGAGGAAAAAAAACACGTTTGATTACTGTCAATTGAAGAAGACTCTCTTTCTAAAGATAAGATCAAGTTAAACCGACATGTTGGTAAAAATTTCTAGTTGTTGGAGATGCTGAAACGATCTACTCCTGAAATTTGAGTGAATCGCCTTGCGAAGATGTCTAGTCATCCTGCAAGAATGTGAATAAATAAATACAAATTGGTGCCTGAAAGTTGTCACATAAATGATAACGAATGTTAGGAGCAACTTTGCCTATTCGTTAAAATATTTTTATTTGCGTATGCAATCAGTTCTTTTGATAAAATTGACTTCACTCCAGTTAAATGTGGAAGTAAATTTGAAAAAACCAGGTCACTACTATTCTACCAACACCGTCCTCATACAGTTCTATTTTCATATGCAAATCAGGAACGGTTGTTGTTTATGATAATGCATAAACTGATTATTCATTGTTGGAATTTTTCCTGCTTAGAAATCATCTCAATTCACTACAAGCAAATTCAGCTGTATAAATGTAACGTAAAACAATTCACGTCTTTCCGTTTGCTTGTTCTTTCCGTCTGTTAATAATAAATGGGTTAATTTTTCTGTAGAGTTAGCAAATCTGCGGGATTTAGAAACTGTGAGCTTCTCTAATTTGTAACTTGAACAATTCGCAATTTTATCACAATCTCTTTGGGGCATTGTGTTCACTATTAGTTATTTAAGTTCGTTTCTAAGAATTTTCCAGTAAGAAAACGAAAAAAGACATAAAAGAAATACTGCTCACTTTTCTTTCGCTGCTGGTTTTTTTTCTTGTTTGATTTTTTTCTAAACAATTTAGTTAAAATGGAAACAATATTTGTCACCTACAATCCAGATGTTCGGTCGTCTGACAAATACGAACGATGTTCAAAAAAAAAAAACGACAAAAAAAAACAACAGACGAGTCAAGAGATAATCCCGGATTAAAAATGAGATACGTGCTTGGTGCGAGGAACGACGCGTGGCGGTGGTTGGAAGTAATCCCAACAAAGCCGACGAAATATGGGCTTACACGGGACTAGTTCTGTCATGCATCAATTATTGTCGACAATCAATCCAGAGTTTGCTAACTGGTTTTAATTTCCTTTAAAATAATAACAAAAATCTCATATAAAATATGTTGAAATCGAGCAATATTCTTGATAATATAAAGGAGGGGAAAAAGTAGGTTAACAACAACAACAACTAGCCAGTAGATTAAATAATAAATCAATCTTTTTCCACTAGATAAATTGTTAACATTTAATATATGTTTTGTTGTAGTTACATATGCCGTCAGTTGGGAAGAATGGTGGACCTATGATGGGATTTCTGGTGAGTGAAATTTATAATTTAATATTCAATTCAATTATTTTTGTCGGAATCTCCGAATTTTCCATGAAAAACTGAAAAAAATTGTATTTTATGTATGTTTCATTTATAGTTATTGTTTGTTACTCACTAACTCCTAGTTATATTTTGTCGCATCCACCAATTTTATAATCGGCAATATTCGAACTGTATGGATTTGCCTACAATGCAGCTTTAGAATATAAATTATTTAACAAAGCTTACATAGATCGTCGTTTAATACAAATTATGCTATAGAATAGTATATCTAATAGTCTTTCAATTTCTTGTACTAATGGTCCTATTTGTTTATTTATTTATCTGTTCAACTTCTCGTTTGATATGTGCAACAATAACATTAGCAATTATAAAGAATGCAAACGGAATATACTACTAGCGGGTATAGTTTCATGGTTATCTAGAATATTTAGTGAAACATGTTTCAGATAAATTCCATTACAACTGTACTAATTAGTGCAAAATGTGTGAATATGGCTTACATGTACAACCAGTAAACCATTGAGAAATGAATTAATATACGTATAGCAATAGCCGCTAGCTTTTAATAACATTGCAATAATAATAACAACAACAACAATTTTGTTAATATGTACGTTCAACAATCATTGCTTAATTGTCAATATCCTAGTTATGTTATTAACAAAATTACAACGTTATCCAGAGTGGAAACTCAGTTTTTACACCTGTCAGATGCTGTCATCATCAATGATGAAATAAATATTACGTTTTTAGAAAATAACAATTTTCGACAACAATTCACAAAATTGAAATTTTAATCTAGAAAACATATTAATTCTTATGTCAGACGCCTTTAAGAGTTTCGCGATAATATTTATATTTTTGAGGTCGTTTCCCGTCATCTCTATCATAAATCATCCAACTCAATGCCAACATGTTGTGTTGTACGACCCCAACTGGAAACCTAATCAGAATCACTTGAAATTTCCAAATAGGAATCCAACAACAGTAACGATCAAAAAAATTTTATATTTTTAATATTTATAAATCAAGAAGAATGTTTAAATTGAGAAATTTAATTTATATTGTAGATAATTGTAGATTGGTGTCATTTAAATGGCATACCCTATTTGCATTTTCTCCCCATTGAGAGACACTCAGATTAAATTGCCTCCACTGATAGTCAACGAGGATTTCTTGTCTATTTAGAAGCTCGTCTTAAATTGCGGAAAGGTGTGTAAAAAGGTGACGAGAAACTCTACTTTACCAACCTAAGCATTTACAGGAAATTCCAAATTAAAATTGAATTTGTTACAACATTCAGTTGAGTGTTTTGTTTCGATTCCAACATTAAAATGATCTTTATTTATCATAAATTTGCATCTAGCATCAAAATAATGTAGAAAAACTAAATAAAGCAAATTCTTGGAAAGAAATAGTCAATTTTTTTTTTTGTATTAACAATAAGACACAAAGTCCTATTTTCTCGGATAGTCTACTCGGTTAACTCATAAACTTGGATAATTAAAAGTTATGGTTCTGTTTTCTGAAAATATTGGTCTCACTGTCCCTAGAGTAGTTACTTGGTTTTGCAGTTGTAATCAGAATTTTGAGGGCGCTACAAGATTCCTATAAATCCAACTGGAATCTACCTTTAATAATGCACCCAATCATCATAAATAATACAAATACCCATTTATTTATATTCTTGATTAAATTATAAATATCTTTCTATTTTTTCCAAAAAAAATCGATTGGGATGGATATAAATAATTTTGCAATATGGTTTTTTATTGATTCACGACTGGTTAAATATTTGATTTTGCCTCATAAATTGAAGCGCTTTCTCTTCTATCTTTTATTGTTTTTAAGATATATTGTTTGTTGCAGACAGAAGACGAAATCAAAAATGATCGCTTTATAAAAGCACAATACACAAAGATATACCCCATATGTCTCGTACGTTTTTCTATAATGAATTAAATCTTCTCATTTTAAATATCTTTTATCAATAAGAAAATCAACAATTCCAACAATATGGATTATGGAATAAACGAATTTTCTACTAAATGAGAGAAATAATGATAAATCTCTTATCAACTTTAACAATAAGTAGAAAATAAAATCTCGTTCTTTACAATGATTTTAAATTCATGCTACAAGCCTTCCTATACAATAAAAATAACAGCATCGTAGTCGATTAAGGATGTTGTCTAACAAAATAACGGAGGTAATTCAGTATTGTGTAGGGAGAAACATACAAAAATATTGTTGGCCCATGGTTGTTGTATTGTAAAACGGAAGTTTGGAAGAATAGTGAGAAGATTCTATTGTATGTGTGTATATGTGTGTGTGTGTGTGTGTTTAGCTGTATTTCCCTACCCGCGGGTAACATTATGTAAAATAGGCTGGAAAATGCACAGACTCAGCTGCAACTGAGACGGTTCTACCTAGACAGCTTGTTTTTTTTTCAAATATTGTCTAAAATGTAATATCAGTAGCTATAGTTTTTTTTTATTTAATAAATTGTAACAGTTAATGAAAAAGAAAAAGCTATATAAACTTTTATTGTGACGATGAAAAACGATAGAATTTCACTTGATGTCCGTTTTGTGTGTGGAAAATTCTAGTGTGGACACTCGGACAAGTTATATAGAGTTTTGCTGTCATATTAAGAATAGAAGAATGGCACTAGAGGCAACAAATCGTTTCCGGATTTATATTCAAACTTTTGTCGTATATTTTCGATTTAAAAAGAACCACCATTATGTACGTTAATGAAATCACTTTGAGAACTATTAAAAACTTACAAACAATTCTTAACACTACTGTAGGTATTTGAATTGATCCAATCAAGTGTTATATATTTTATTTTCTTGCTAACAATAACTGCTAGCTTTGTAGAATTTTTAAAGATTATAATAATGATTTTTCAAGTTTGTAATGGAAATATCTTGACTTTTACGATCTTTACAATGTTTTGTAGTGGTGAAATTATTAGGGCTTTTAAAGAAAATTATTAGAGTTAAAGTTTTTATAATCGACTAATTCAATATAAAAACGTATTACAATTTTCCTAGTCTTGGTCTAGTATCAATCAGGAATAAAGTAATTCCACAATAGTCATATCTAAGGCAATTCTGTAGTTGTCTTGATTGTTATATCCGCATATAGTGAAATTGCTTTTTTATTGCATTATTCAACGGAATATTTGCCTTTATAGTTACAATATAACGTTATAAAAATTTGTATGTTTTCCGGTTTTTGCCAAATGTTTATTACTATTATTACAAAAAAAAAAAACAAGAAATTTAAATAGTGATTGTACCAACATTTTTCTATTGTGGTTTAATTCGCTTTTATGTATTTGAAAAGAATTGAAATAGAAATTCAATTCAATATTTTCTGTATATAAAGATATGAGGATGACTATGACAGTTCTGATGAAATAAAAGCCGATCATTTTCAATATGGTATAGTATAGAATGGGGACCGCAAAGCCGCCACGATATTCGCTATTGGACATTACAATCAATCCTTGGTGCGAGACTCGATTACTAAACGTTGAACCGTTCGGAATCAACGATAAATAAAAGATAACAAACGGGATATGAGCAATATCGGAAAAACACCCCCGACATCGACAAACTGGGAAATGAAAATGAACGTGGTCAAAGGAACGATCAGAAAATATAAAACCAGATATAGATATATCAACACAACTGACCTCACCAATTATAATTTTGATTTACTTCTAGCTGCATTGATAGATAGATCGGTAAAGACGAATTTATGAATTTAATTTCGTAGAATTCTCTATTTATCGTATTTATATTTAATAAATAATAATGAAATAAAAGTAAACATGAACATTTTCAATAAATCATGCTCTAATACTCGTTACATTGGAAGGGTGCGTCAATCTGTCAACATAACCAGCAAAGGGCCGTATATGAACGATACCGATCACGAACAAGTAACTGTGTTCCTAGCTGTCATCGATGATAATGATCCTGATCTCGTCCTGTGACCCCATTAACACAAAGATCTCTAAAGAGGGAAATTTATTGTATATGTTTTGTCAATCAAACAACAACAACAACAACAACAACAAATCGTCTTCGAAATATTCCTTTTCATTCTTTCCATTCCTTATTCACATGGATCAAGAGAAATTGATGATTTTACTTTTTTTTTCTCGAATATCCATTGAAAGACTCGTCAAAGTTTTCTTATATATCGTTTTTCAATATTTAAAACTCTATTTTACGATAAAAATGAAAATCTTGATGATTTAAATGGAAAATGGTGCGTGATAGTCAATCAAAAGGCATCAAAATATCACCAAAACAAAAGGACGTACATGAAACCTTTCATATATACATACATATATATATGTATATAGAATCAGGAACAAGTTAGGTTTGTTCATTTCCTATCTTTCAAGTGGTGATTGATGTGTGGCGGAGTTAATGCTATATAGCTCGTAGAAACTTTCCAACCTGAATATGGCCGACTTGATTTGTAACTTGTAGGTGTAATTTGTTTGTAGATAAAAACAGAATAATAGTTAACGATTAGTTATCTTTTTCACCAAATAACTAATTTACAATCTAATGAAAATATCAATAATTAAAGTACCTACCTACAATTTGAAAAATGTATGTGCTTCAGTTTAATATTAACTAACTTTAGGGCATTACAGTTCTTGTTTTGTATTTATTTAATGGCCACTTTGTAATAATTGAATTACATTCATTGAGGATTCACTAAAAAGCGTAAAATCTTCAATATTTCAAATTAAATTTGATAGAAATAATTTATGGCATTTGTCGTCCCTTTGTTTTCATCAAAATTGAATTATTAATCATCATTATATCAGTTAGACTTCACAAAATATAAATAAATTAAAACTATAGTTGACTGCTCAAAGAAAAATATTTACATTTTTCTATAACACTGTGTTTTAAAATATACTATACAAACAATAAGACTAGAACTTGCTTTGTATGTAAAGTGAACAACTAGATTGGATTGCAAACATTATAAGAGATTCTGGTTGAGATGATAACTGTAAGATAGCTGAAATTGAAACGGTTTAGTTCTAACAACGTCTAAGTTCATTTATTAACAAATAATTTTCTTTACAATTAGATCTGATACTGAAATTCGTTTCTAAAGTAATGAAGTCAACCGTTATCATCGATCGATTATACCTAATTATGTTAATAATGTCGCAAACGAAGTTACTACAAAAATACCATTTTTTTTCCTCCCTATAGATAAAATGAAAGAAAAGCATACTTTATGGATATCGATATAAATTCGAATCGGGGAAGGACGAGATTTGTTGGTATATCGTTTTCTCTTCCGCTTTTTATCGGCTTACGATTTATATGCGCGCTGACAATTGCTTCCTGAGAATACATTCTTGAAATCATAGTGGAACGTAAAAAGGACAACCATCCCCCCCAATAAGAATTTTATCTTTTCTCCTTCTGGTTAGAATCATAAACATATTGTTCAATTTTCAACCTAAAAATTCCGGTCTACAGCAGACACACACACACGCACACAAAAAAAAAAGTGAAAAAATTTTACAACTCTATAGTCGACCAAGTCTCTTAGGCAATTTGTAATTTAGTTCACGTCCAGTTAGATGGAAGAAACTAACAGCAAACGCCCTGACATTCGTATAATGTCGTCATCTTTATCAAGGCGATTTCTTATTCATGGAAGCATCATGAAAACGATATGGCACTAATAGTATGTCTTTTGTCATATAACCATAAAGCCTATTGCCGGAGGTAGCGTTGAGACGTTGTATTCCTAATCACCATCACCTGGGGAATCCCAGCGTTGTCCCTCTTAAGCCCCTGTTTATACATCCCAATGTTGCAATTGCTCTGTCCCTGTATGTGGTCCCCTTATAGTATCAAAAGAACAGATAATTTATCTTTTGTTTCTTTTTTCTTAAATGCTATTTGTGAATGAATTCTCTTATTATTTCATTGCTTTTTGTTCTCTCTCACTTTAAATTTAGCGAAATTTCAAATTTCACAGATGTTTTTCGGAAAAGAGATTAATTGTTCATATTTTTTTCTATCAAATAAGTGTTTTATTTGTTTTGATGATATTTCTAGAAGGAATTCCTGGAATCCAGATCATAGTAAGCTAGTGTAAGGAGTTCGGTCCGTTGGAGCGAAGTTTTTGCGGTTAATTCCGAAATCGATTTCATTCTGCAAGCAGATTAGAACCAGGATGAAGCCGTATCAAGTTGCAGGCCAAGAGATATAGCTCATTTTTACATTATCATGAAGTGAAATAGAATGAATCCGGTGCCGTTCATAGGATAAGAGTATTACACCCTTAGAAACATCCACATATACGAAATTCTGCAGCAAAACGTAGATATTGCAACTTAACTAATCCTCGTCACATCAATGTTATGTTGAAGATAACGATAAAAAAAGAATCAAATCAAATATAAGTGTTCGTATGATAGATTAGAAAGGAATTGATCTTTTAGATCACTTTTTATCTCTAACTAAATAACAGGAATGAAATTGATGTCAAATGATTAAAAGAGATGTTAGTCTGCTTAAGAGTGAATTGAGTATAAAAAGGGAAAGCTGGAGTCCTTTTGGCTAACTGTGACTGACATCCGTCACTTGTAACCTTCTTTACAACAAAAGAAGTCTTCTTCTAACGAGAAGTTTTATAAACGAACCCTTTTATCAGTGAACATTAACTGACTGTTGGATCGGATCAGTAGTAGAATCGAAACTAGACTGTTGAAGCAATTTTCTTTTTATATCCAACAGGAATAATGGGAAAAGTTGTAATTAAATCTGGGAGAGGTTTGAGTTACCATCAAGGTGTGTGCTATATCAAACCCCTGTATCTATTTCAATACTCGATGTTATCGAGAAGAATTTTTAGACGAAATTGGAACATAACAAAACTGGATTAACTATCTAAATCAGTATCCGTTAAATTAGATTGACGGTTTCTGATATTTAGGGTAATATGGCAGTCTCCGATTACGTTAAGTTTATTACGTTTGACAGTTGGTGATGTTTTATCGTACTAAAGACGATAACACTGATAATAAATAGTAGAAAATCTACATGCTAATCACTAGCTTTAGCATTGTTTTTTTTTGCGATATCCAAGCAATTGTTTGTGATTTTTATTCGTTCGGTAAGTTCGCCTGCGGAACTGCAGGAAGCCTGCCGGAACAATTGCAACGGGCAGAACAAACCAAAGAGCTGTTTGGTAGGAATACAACAACAAAACCACACCTCGGGCTGCTGTCCTGCAGTGGCATTAATTACAACAGCAAAATCTAGGAAATGAATGTCGCGGCTTCCTTTATCTCTTGTATAGTATAGTAGTGTTTTGTATTAGTAGTACGTAAACCTCATGGATATAATGTTTTACGTTTGATAACAAAGAGAGAACAAGCGAGAGAGCACGCGGGGTCGTTGGTGGTGTCATTCAAATAATAGCAACATAGTATAAAGTTAAAGCGATGTTTACTCGGCCACAGTTACACCCAACGAGATTCATGTTAGACTAATTCCAGTCGAGTCAGAGGGGGATCATTTCGTCGTGGTTGTGTTGGCGTTTATTGCTTGTTAGGGGTGCTATTCCAACCTCTCTCTCACTTGTTTGTCAGACGGTTTACTGTTGTACTAACGGCTCGACGATTTTCATAATTGTCACCATTCCCTAAGGCCTGACAACCGAATTTTTGCTGGAAACACAACAACAACAACAAAAAAAACAAAACGTTATCGATATCCGTTTTTTTTTTACGCATCCACTGAATTAGTATTTAATTTAGATATCTCTCAATGAACAATAGCTCCAATAAATCAGTCAGATTCATAGAGTTGATTTCCATTGGACATATGTCGGCGTTACTGAAATACAGCAGCACATCCATCGTAAGCTATTTACGTGGCAATGACGGCATCCCGACGATATTATAATTGATTTCAGTTAATTAACAATTACTTTGTCCGTTAATTGGATCCGGAGAGGAATGCGGGTAGAAACTATAGAGATACCTGCTGGTGATGACAGTTCTCTGTTCAGTTCAGGTATCTATAGTAGTAATAGGTTTGTTATCCTAGTTGAAACATGAGGAATATAACGACAAAGATAGTTTTGTTGTCTATCATTTCTGAATATACAGGCCTTATAGCCCGGTATGTAGTATCCGTTTCAGTACATTATACACTAAGCATCATGTATATAACACTGTTGATGTAGATTATACAACCTGCCGGCTGGGCTTACAGTTAACCGGCTACACTACTGTTTCGTAACTAATTATCAACAATAAATGACACTGTCTCTGACACCCAGTTATAAATGAATAAGAAGATCTCATTTTAGAGGAGCTTTTTAAAATTTTGTTGAAAAAAACTCTGTGAAACACTGTCTAATTGCTTTAATTTTAAAATTGTCGTCTAATCAACAATTTCCATCAAACAGAAATGAGTTGCTATTTTTAGTCGTTAATCGACTGTACTTTTACCATTAAAAAAAAAATCTAAAATCCGACAATATACGCTATTCAAATATTCTCGAATAAATACTTGTAAATTTCTAAGGAAATCGTAATGTCTCTATGCCTCATTCCACAATTAATAGAGAAAGCTTTTAAATTAATACGATTTTTTTAAAACAGTTTTTATAACGATGTACTATTCAGTAAAGTTGTGTAAAAAAAATTAACGTCATTCCGTTTAAATTGGCCACTGTTGTGTTAAGAAGTGACTAATTACTGATCCGATAGGATTGTGTTCAGTTGTATTTTGAGAGAAATAAATGATGTTCTCTAATGTGTCCACTTATATGTACCGCTACTAAATAGGGCCCGCACCCCTCTATTCATTGCGTGATATTTGTCCGTCAACCGCACCCACTTCATTGTTCACACGCCTGATCTCTTTATATCTTAATATCCTCTAAATTAAACATAAATGGTGAAATATACAAAAATAGAAACAACTACACTATCTGGATTTTTCCGGAGGTGATCCCATCCGGACTTCTGACTAAGCACGTACACTCAATCTTCCCAGAGACAATAGCCCTGGTGCTTGGTCGAGTCGGCCATGACGTGTTTTGTTTTATGAATAACTCCCAGGGTGCCCTATGTGTGTGTGCCCGTTTGCGACAGCTCATCTGTTACGGCGGGGTGGATCGCGCCAAACTCGCTCCTGACTCTGCAATGCAGAACGGATCCGGAAACCAACGTTATGCCTTAATTTATTATTAATAAAACACAACCGGAAAGAATTAAAACTATTTCAAGGGAAAAAGAACCCAACCCTTTTTTTGTATATTTTCATTATAATTTACTTTTATCAAAAAAAAAATAAAATAAAATTTCCAAATCATAAAAATGTTGTGGCAAAACATCAGTTATATAGAGATAATAAATATGTCATAAATTTCAACAATTCAGGACGTAATCAACTAGTTTTGACACATAAAACGGAAATGATCCTACGGAAATTTCATAGACGCAACACGCATCGGAAGCTTAACGTCAATTTCGTACTTCTTCCGGAAACATAAATATCACACTGCCAACATTTCATTTGTACAAACCCATTTAAATTAATTATTGCCGACTTTAATAGTTGTAAAACATAATATAAACAATTTGAATTAAATATTGAAGGAATCGATCAATTTCTAGTCCACGAAAAAATTGCTGTTATTTAAAAGCTCAAGTGACCGCCTACTTAATTATTGTTTCTATTCTATAAAGTTCTAATCAGATCAAATTTCGGGCATTCACAAAACAGCTATTGTTGTCTCAGCAATCAATCGAGTATTTTTCGAAAAACATAGAATTACATGTAAGCTAAATTTTCTGTTAATTTTATGAATCGGGTAAACTAACCGTTAAGCGTAGACTACTCTTACAACAAATAGAACAACAACTGGTTCAAACCCTAGAGATTTACTATGGTTTACTTTTAAACCATAAAGGCAACATTACAAGTCTCGCTTGAGTTAAGATATTTATGTAAACCGCCCACAGTTGTTTCACTAACTGGACTTTACTTTTTCATGTTTTACTCTTATTATGGATTAAATATAGCATTCCCTCTAAATTAATTAAACAACAACAATAACAACTTTTCAGCTGTATTTTATCGGATCCATCCTCTACTACTGAAACCATGTCGTTTTCGTTTTGGAAGGCTTCTGCTTTGTAAGTAAGAGGAATCACTTAAACTCTATTCCTTTGTTAGTTATGTTGATGATGTTTTTGACTTAAACAACAACAATTGGGATTGACGAGATGTTACAATTATGCCCTCTTTTACCGCTATTGCTAAACCAATGTTAACGATGATCCTGAGGTGAAAGCAGACATCAGATATAAATGTAGATTCTCTAATTAAATCCGAAATTCACTCGACATTCACCTGTCTACATAAACAATTAAATTGTCTAAGTTATATTAGGAAGTAAAATCAATCGTATATGATCTATATTGAAACAATTGAAAAGTTTATCCTTAGAAAGCTAGATAAGAAAGTGAAAACTATCTAAAAGTTTGATCCTTATCTGGAAAACTATTTGTTGCTGCCTGTTATCCGACAATCAATTGGCATAATCCGGTTGTCTTCAGTTTTATAACAAGTTTTACAAATCAGCTTTTGGATGTTATTCTACTTTGTAGGAAAGTAGATTTTTATATGGCTAATGCGACAAGTACATTTTGTATACGTTATGATGGTCAGCATCATTTGCACAACTAAACACACTACACACACTAGTCAACAATTGTGCACTTTTGTCATTTGAAGCATACATCTTTCAGTAGAACAAATATTTGTTAGGAAAATACGTGACAAGCAAGTGGAAAAATCATTTAGAGTTGTCATAACCAAGCAAACAAAATATTATTGAATGCGCACTACAGACAGTGAAATAAAATAGAAAAACAAGAAACAGAAATTCACATACACTGTATTATCTACAGTGAATGCCAGATTTATACTTGAAAGAAAATTGATGTCAAAACAAGTGAAATAGTTTGATCTTCTCTTACTAACGCTCATCAAATTGTAAAGTGTTGAAAATTTCCATTTATAAAATAACAATGAAACAAAAGACGCTATCATCGTTATTAATCAACCACACCGTTATAATTACAATTACAAGAATTCAGTTTAATTTCCTAAGACAAATGGAATAATTTGTAGAGTGAAATTAAAAATTTTATTCCAACAATGTAAAATAGTAGACCCTATTATACCTGGATCGCTTATACCATACCAAACGACGTTTGTTGAAGCAAAATAAAACACCAGCCGCCAGACGTCTGGCAACAACCTCAAATTCAGCAATTTGCCTTTTTCAAATGATAAATCACTTGGCCACATGTTGTTGTGAAATGAGCCCACTGACGACTACTATGACGACACCACTACCACGACCCGCCACCACTGTTGTTATATGCCATCATTTATATTTTTTGAACCTTGAAAGTCACAAAATGATATACATTGGACATTTACAAATTGGCTCAAAACAATCTAGAAGGAAAATAGAGAAGATGTTGAATGGAAATTTTCACTGAAAAATGCCATGTCGTTTCCTTTCTTCTATGCTATCTTAAACATATATTTAAGGCAGATATGGTTAACATATTTTGGGTAAGCATACTGATAACGCTTTTAAATAATAAAACAAAAAAATCGTAAGACGTGAACAACAAAATTAGGACTTTTGGCACTTTTGAAATAATTAGATAGTCTGAAATACAAAGATTAAAAAGAAAATTTTTTTGATACTTTTACAACAAGAGAGAGAGAGAGAGAGAAAGCGAATTTACACAAATTTAGAGTTTGTTTGATCTACTTCCATCCGATTCTTAACAAATTCGATCAACTTACTTTGTTGTATTTAACCGTAAGATATTTTAATTAGTCAAAGATGAACAAAATAATGAATCGCTTCCAGATTCAAGAAAAATCATCAACAATCTCAATAGACGACTTTTCTTCAAGTTTAACGTATTGATTTTATTGTAAAAGAGATGAAAAGATTCTTCTAAAAACTACCAACTAAAGTAATCATCAAAGGTGCACACATAAAAGTTTGTTTCTCTTTCATTGCGGTAATGGAAAATTTATTCCTAATAGTTAGATGAAAAGATATCAGTATTAATTCTAAAAGAATCATTATAAATTACAGCTTTTGTACGTATTGCAATTTATAAATTGAAACAACACGGTATTATTGTCTATCTCTTTGAGCGCTTCACTTATAATTAGTGTCGTTTACGATCTCTCTACAAGCTCTCAAAATCTGCTAGTTAGTCAGCATCCGGTTGGTGTTGTTCGCCCGGTGTATAGTTGCAGTATTGTAGAGTTTGCCCTCCTAATTTGACAAATTAAACTCTGAGAAATCTTGTAATCTGATTTGTAAACTTCATCACAATTATACTATCTTAAGATCAAACGTTGGCGAAATTATATTGTTCCAAAGTTAGAAACTGTAATTATCATTTTCAAATTAAATAAATGTGAAATTAAGAAACGGAAAGTTATCTATTTGTGTTTAACTGAATTGTATTGATGGATTATCTATTTTAAAGGCGGACAGTTTGCGTGCTGTAGGCCAGTTAGAAAAGCTTCCTATTCAGTGTCTGTAACTTGAGTTGATGACGCTTGAATAATGGCTTTTGTTCTTGTTACAACAAAGAAAAGATGATGACAGCTACTACATAACTTAGCTGAAGATGTGTTGAATACCGTCCATAACGTCCAACTATAATTAATTATAGGAGAATGACTAGACTGTCGACGATTCCTACAATTGAAACTTTCGAATAAAACATTTTTAAAATTCAACTATTTCCATTGTTTTTGTTTAAATATAATTGAATTAAGTTTGGAATTTTCTCAATTGACATTCTACAAATATCTTCCAATTTCCAGTAGAAAAGCAATTTATATCATAAATCATATGAGTTCTTCCCCTACGTACATATGATGGAAAGGATTAGCAACATTTATGAAGTGGACTAATGGTAAAAGTCGGTTCGTTTAGTAAAATGCGTGTTCAGTAAAATTATAATGACAGGTAATGTTGGCAGATGTAAACTGTAGTAATAACATCCACTACTCCGTTTCACTAATGTAAAGTTTCTTGAAATTCTTGAACGAGCAAAATTAACCGTCACAGCATCTCTAAACTCCTTACAACAAGTCAGTAATTGCAAAAGTCTTTTCCAGTTTGTTACGTTTTACAAATTGACACGTTCAGGATGGTTCTAATGTAACACATTTGGTTCGGTTCACTCATCTACAACAACTCACACTACTTCCAAGTTAAAAACTCTAGTAACTACACTTACGTTCCATTACCTACAACAAACTGATAAAAGAAAGACCATTTAGTTGAGCAATATAGCAGGAGGAGGAGATGTGGTTCAAGTTTCAAGTTTCTAAATATCCATCCATATGGCAACAATCTCACAACAACAACAACAACAACAACAACAACAACAGTGAAAAATTGTAACAAAAACAATATAGAAATCCACCGGTGTTTAAATATTTGAATTAGCAATCTAGATGCATCTATAACACCTCAAAATGTAAAACTTCAAAGTTTGAAGTAGGAGACAGAAATGGAGAGAACAAACAGAATTGCTTGATAACAAACTCAATTTATTTTATTCCATTTTACACAAAGCTACATAGTTTACTTTTTAGATGTGGAATAACATTTTAGACTTTAACGACGATAATGTATTACGATTTTCAAAAAATTATGGTTCCAACGTTGGACAACATTTCCAGTGTAAAGTATTTTATTACATGGAAAAACAAAGATAAATACACACAAGTCAAACAAATTGATTTTTGCAAATCCACACCAAATACCTACTCTCACAAATTTGAGTACAAGTTGAACAACTTAGAAGGGTTTATAGGGGAATTATGATCTTCAAGAAAGTAATGTTACTAGTTGCAAAAATAGCGTTGAACAAATCTTATTCTTCAAAATCATTAGAAAGAACGTTTTACATTCTAATACATTTGAATAAGGTATAGTAAGTATTTGCCAAAGACACATTTTGTGTATTTTTTTCTATGCAGTGGATGAATGATGGGAAATAATTCGTTCTCTGGCTGGTTCTACATTAAGTAGTCTTTATAAACATATTTATCTTGTATAAAGAAAAAAAATTAAAGAAGATCGATCTTTTCGTAAAATTTCCCAAACATTGTCCTCTCACTGTAATTGAAACGCTTTTCTTTAAGAATATTGTAAGCTTATAAATTACTTATTATAATCAATTTTAATCTATACAGAAAGCAAACTAATCGACTTGACATTATTAAGACAGATGACATGATTTTAAGATATCATACTTTACAGACACTATTGTAGCAGACGTGGTTACAGGACTCCTGTAAACAGTGGCGGATCTTGATATACGGGGGCCTGAAACTAGTAGATTTTCGAGGGCCTAGATTATAGGGGTCGTTTGGTCATGTAGCCTTCCTGAACTGTGACCACAGCTGATCTATTGTTTTTGTCGGGGGGCCTATATACAATTTATAGATGAGGTGGGATCCTTCAACCATCGGCGCCAATTGGGTCCGTCAAACATCGGGGGCCTGATGCTTAAGCATCATAAATTTCATTATAGATTCGCCACTGCCTGTAAAGCCTTCCCCGATTTGTAATGCATAAATTATTTGATTTTTGATTCAATATTTGAAAGACTCGAGAAAGAGTATTCTATTATAAGCTGTTAACCGTAAATTACATATTTGAAGAAATTAAGAAAGAAAACTCTGAAATTCAGGAGTTAATTTTGTTTATGTCGATCGAATTTTCATGAGAAATAGAAACAATAAATATACAAGCGCATATGCTGATTGTTAGCGACATTCAATTATCTCAACCTTGATCTCTTCCTGCCTTTATTTGTTTTCCAATTCTTACACCATATTTCTACTAGGTCAGAAAATTGGTGCGAGTTTCTTTCAGACAGAAAATTAGAAATTAGAAGTGTAAACATCAATGTAAGAAACTTTTGACTTCGTGAATTGTTCGCGTACGCCAATAGTAACATATTCTTGTGAGTTTTGAACCAGTCTTAAGGCAAAAATTATCTAGCCAAAAAGCTTGTAGGCGAAAAACTCGTCAGTGAAGACACATTCTTTTAAATATTTGCAAAAACGTTATTAATAGTAGAATTATAGCGCTGAGAAAGCTAAGGCCGTGTTCCTACTTGGTGTTAGAAAATTTCAAAAACTGGTCGTGCGTAAACCGCAATGCAAGAAGCTAAGGCGAGCTACCCGAACTCGGTGATTACTCAAGTGTAAACAGCCTAACAACTCGTTAAGGAGCACAAAACAACATTCTCACTAGTCCAATTTCTTGATTTTTGGAATTTCATCGTTATTCGATTAGATTAACACTTTAACTGACTCTATATTATCGAAAAATTCAGTTTTTATATCATATTTCTATCGACGTTTACATTAAAACAACAAATCATATTAAAAGTTTGATTATGTAGGAAACATTATAGATTTATTTAGAACAATTAATGAGTTCTTCTTTTCAATTATAACGCAATTATTTAAATTATTTATGATTAATTAACCTTGTACGAAAGTTTTTTATCTTCTATAATGTCATGGAAATCATTATCACGTTCCGTGCCGGACCGATTTTTGAAGAACTTCCGTTCAGGCTACGTGGGACGTATACGATCCACACTTGTACGATTAAATCAATTTGTTTTTGACATACGACTTGCAATTTTTCAATACTACAAAGCCATAATTAGCAAGAAAATATGCATTGGACAACAAAGCAAGAAATACAGTTTTTCAGGAATTATTTTAACAAACACACATTTTTTAAGAATTTCAATGAAAATTCCAAGTGGCCTGAACGGAAAATCCAGCGGGGATCGTACGCGGCACGGAACGTGTTAATCAGAACCGTGTTTAGAGCTTTTTGGCTGCCATGCGCACAAATGGTCGTTCTATCTATGTGGGCCAGTTCTTCAGCGTGTTATCAATAAAGTCGGAAAATAGGATTAAGTACCCATTTGTAGAGATATTTAACAGGTAAATAACAGAAGGTATTTAAAAAATGGTTTAATTTCAAAATATTTACAGTAACAACATATATATTCAACAATAAAATTCTTAAAAATTACAGTGCTTGTTATCATGGTGCTATTAGAGTTCAAATCAACTACTAGCCTATAGATGTCTTAAGTATAGATTTGAATAAAGAATATTACAACTGACATAGTAAAACGCAGGATCTGAAACATATACGAAATAAAAATGCAAGAATTTCCTGTAAAATATCGAATTATATTTGAATTTGAACTTCCAAATCACACAAATATAACAAGATACTTTCACAATTATGTGAGAATACCTTTAGAGCAGTTCTGTAGTCAAAAGTTAGGATGCCTGGTGCTTGAAGACCAACTGGGTTTATCGAATTTGTTAAAAAAATTAAATAAATTTTACGATTCGATATATTCAAACTAGTCCAATTGATGCAGAATAAATTATCGAAAATTTGCTCATACTACAATTATTTATTTCTATACAAATTACAATTGTATGCTTTAAAATGAAATAATTTACCTCATTTGTAAATCGTTGACCAATATGGAAAGTGAAAGCATAAACACTTAACACAATTATAATTGTAGTAATAACGAATGTGTGACTAAATAAATTGATCCCCTTTAAGGCAATAAATTTTTGTAAAAAACACAATATCCAACTGTTACTTCATTCAACTTACAGTGACTAAATTAAATGATACACCAAGTAGTGAAAGAACTGCAGTAAATGTGATAGAAGTCGCCGATATCATAGCTAATCGATTAAATTTTGATTGTGTCCTGAAAATATACTTCAATAATTACACTAAAATAACATATATTTGTTAAAATACTGTCTTATGGTTACATCCAATCCTACACAAAGTATCAATTTTTGTGAGATTTCTTTTTGAAAATCAACATTCCTTATTAAATCATAAACATCATCTTCACGGCGTGTTTTACTAATTTGTTGAATAAGGCCATTTACAGCATATACCAACAATTCTTGAAGTGATAATACATATACAGCCACGTAATTACCATATAATAGTAATAATGGTAGTGTCAAAAGGCTCGAATAGAATAAAAATGATAGAATATCAACGAAAATTCCAATTCTTTTAAATAAATATATAGCATAATGTATATTATTATTTTGGCCTGATATGGGCCAAAGTAATATTACTAGAAAATAAGCAATTAACAATATTGTTACGATGAAAATTTGATTGATTTTATTTCGATTTAATAGAGATCTCCATACTATCGGATTATAATCTTCTGGTGGCCATAAATTTGGGAAAAGCTCAACATCAACTAAATTAATAATAACACGCTCACCCAAAATTGAAGTAACAATTTGAATTTGTGCCTATAAAAATGTAGGTGTATGAAATGAAAATACACATAACAATACTAACCGCAATAATAAAAAACATAAGTGGTCCATATTGTATTACGAATTGAGAATCAAAAGTTACAATTACTTCAATGAAAAATACCACCGTTATAATAAAATAGAAAAGAAAGATTAAATATAAATAAATTTTGAAGATCGGGTTGTGGAACAATTTTTCAAAAAGTATAAAACGAAACCAATACAAAGGTTCATCCTTCCCTAAAATCCAACAAAATTCTATTTCAAACTATTATGGATCTAACTGATTCTTACTAGTGAAATCTCTTGATTTTTTAAACTTCATCTTCACTCAATAACAACACTGTGTTAACTAACTTTCGATTAATACAAGTTTCAGTTTTTATACTATATTTATATCGATTCAGACAGAGACTGTAATGAGCGCTGACCCATTTTTATATAAGTTTCCTGTAACATAAATAACAACTAATAATTTATAGATAATGAGTTTTGTTTCAATTATTGATGAATGATCACTTCCTAAAGCTCGACTTAAAATCAACTTTACGTTGAGCATAACACCTATTTCTTGTTTGGTCGTGTAACGAAAACAGTTGTACAAAGTTTGGTGGTGTGTGGTTGTGACCAACAAAACTGCTTCCGTTTTAGCATTAAACAAAGCAACAATTGAATGCTTAAGCTTTCATTGAATGTTTTTCAATCAACAATATAGAGATTTTTATCAAAAATAATTTTATTAAATACCTATATGTATAGACAATCAACAACAGAAACGCGAGTAACTTTCAGAAAGTGCCTTTACTAACAATTCGGGATTATAATAATAGAGATATGTTGAATGTGGAGCTTTTGTCTTTGATAACCAATTGTACGTTATCTTTACTATACACATCCTATGATGGAATTCAATGTCTTCAACAAATAGTTGTGGTAATAGAAGTTTGGCAAACACGTGGAAATATTTATGTTGAAACATATGTATATGTATAGAATAAATTTAATCGATAATAGGGAGCCCGTATTTCAATTTTCTACATATAGATCAGTATCGAAACATTCTATAATTATCATACCATAGTATGTTTAGTATGTAATACAACAATATTTGGTAATAACGTACCAAAACACTCGAATTTAGTGAATAACCTATTATCTGTATAGTTTATCATTATATAAAACAAAACTTGTATTTATTTTCTGAAGTAATCGAAAAGTAATTGATATAATAAATCATTTTGGAAATAGTTGTGATAACCCACCCACCAATGGATACATAGATTTGTCGTACCTATATAGGTAATGAATGATTTATCCAGACACTATTATCAAATTTAGATTGATGAGAGACAGTCAACAGTTGCATCCACTTCCATCAATCATACCTGTAATGATCACTACAGCATCCCTATTGTTGATCATCAATATAAATATTTTTATTGATACAAAAAAAACTAAATGCATTAATCGATTATCTCATCTTTTACAATGTGTTGAAATCTCACCGTACAATCTTAACCAAACAACTGGATGTCCAATAAAGTCCACCAGTGTGGCATTATTGTCAGCCTGTGTCACGACGAATTGAGCTTTGATTAAACTGGCTACAAAGTCTTCCATTCACGTATCTCCATCAACCTTTCGTTTTTCGTTTTTTTGTTTTTTCTTTCTATTCCATTACCAAATAATTGATTTTATTTTACTTAAAGTTTAGTATTTTTTATTTGGTTGAATAATGAAAATGGCTAGTGTGAGAACTGGACCAGATGATGGAGGTATATAGTTGAAATGTGGCCTACGGCTTACCTGTCTAACAAAAAACGTCTAATGGGATCTCGAACACGACTGGGAAACGATATCTGTCCAAGTCCAGGGTTATTTACTACTTGGTAACCGAGAAACTGGTCACCATTTGTTTTTTATTCAATTGAGACTTTAATTGTGCCACAACGATCAGCAATAAATTAAATTAAAGATAAACTAAATGGAAGTTGGTTTAAATATTGATTGTGTATAAGTGTTATAAAGAAAATAAAGTCCATTTTGTATGCATTTCCGATAAATCTTCATAGCTCTAGCTCCTTATTGAGCTGTTTTATCTCTTATTTACATTGATTTACGGTCTCGCATTTCCTAACATACATGAAATATTGCTTTGTGGCTAAGGAACGGATTTAAAGTCAAATTTAAGGCGTTATTCCAACACTCTATACTTGGAAAATTTATACGTCAAAATTATATCATTAATTCAACAAACAATTTTTAACTGAATCGAATCCGGCATGCTAGTGATAAATGTTCACTATCTATACTTGCGTATATCGTAGTTTATATATTCAAGACCGGGAACTTTTTATGGTCTTTCGAACATATTGTCAGGACACATAACAAATCCTTGTCGGTAGTGAGGATGAGGAAGTTTTGAAGACTGGGTAGAATAAACGATCGAGAAAACACGACTATATTTTTCTTATAGATTGCCCCATCTTTCTTGTGGCTTGTGGATACACATTGAGCCGTTTCGAATCTCTATTGCCCACTCATTCACTACGATTTGATTTGATTGGCCAACGTACGTGACTCAATCTATTATAGTAAAGTGAATTTTCAAATGTGGCTTTATTAAATGCGAGACAAAAAACAACGAGTTTCTTTTTATTCAAACGTAGGTATAGAAAAAAGCATAATTAAGCTGCTGAACAAGTTTAATATATTAGAATGAATCCTAGTAGCTATTAATTTCACCTTACCGGCATAAACTAAGTTGGAAAAGTTCGGCGTAGTGCTTAGGGAAATGAACGGTGTGGTCTCTGACGAAGATCTATACAATACACACAGACATAGTGACAAAAAAAAAAAACAAAAAAACGTTTTGTTTAACTAACGATATGCAAATGTTGTTGTAAGGGGCGTTAGAATATTTGTCGGCATGTCAATTAATCTTAAAAGCTATGTTCTAGTTGTGTTAGTTTTAATAGCAATCTCTTTCTATTTGCACCATCTTTGTCTTTTCCATTTAGTAAATTCCTGAATTGTCTAGTAAAGGTGCTAATCGTATTGAGTGGATAAGACAACTAAAGGTTAACTCTTGAACAGTTTCCATCATCATACCAACTAAAGCTTATTGTTCGCGGTTGCCACTGACAACGTGAAGGAAGCAACCACGCGTCGATAATTTGCAATCACTGTTACCCTAACCCTGTGTCTTATCTGTCATTAAGGTTCGTCAGCATTGTGGTTCTTCCAGTTGCACCCAAACTATTAAACCACATTCACATACAATACAGAACTAGAGCTTAGACATGATGGATAAAAGTCACAAGAGACTCTGATACAATAGTATAGAGAATCGTTGTCTAAGTCTCCAACGGTTCTTTTTATAATTGAATTTTTATTGGTGGTCGGTAATTAATGTTGAATTATTTCCGTTTATTGTGTTGTGATTAAAAATACAGTATCGGCATTTCCAAACGCTACTTTTTCTGTAGGTATTTGACGATAAATTTCGAAGGCAAAACCATTGAATTTCACTGTTTTCTATTCTAATAAAACTGATATTGTCGCATATGTTTTCATATTTAATGAAAACTGTGACTGATGATTTGAACTATGAATTTCCCTATGTAATATCGGACTAATATAACAAATTTTATTCACCCTATATGGTGGACTTGACCTGATTTAATTAATTAATTATCAAATATCGCTATGTTTTCTGTCGAATAGAATGTGTGACGATCACATCAAAATGCTGTTCCACTTGACAGTTATCATGATTCGTATCGAATATTAATTTACATTATAGTCTAAAAATAAGCAAATTAATTAACTAATTCATCAAGAACAATGGCCTCCACTCAGGAAATTCGATTTTGCAACTATAAACCAAAATGAAAATAATTCAAGTGATACGACAAATTCGACTAATCAAAGACATTAAATGAATGATTTATTTATAATTTTGATAGATTATGATGAAATTTAGCTATGGGTTAATCGATGCCACAATGAATTACAAGAAATGCCACACAGTCATAAACAATATTGACTATAACTCAAAGGTTTAGTGTTAGGTGCGGCAAGACACGTTATGAGCGGATCGCGTGTTCTATAGAAATACTGCTCATGACATCCCCTATACACACTACCCTTCCAGCAAATACCTGACGAAATCAACCGAAACAATCAACACCCCCCCCCCATATCATTAAAATTGTATATTTTGAAATAAGTTTAGTTTATTTTTGTGTGTAATTTCTGTTAAATCGACGAAGATTCATGCAAACAAATTGAATCAAACGAATAATTTCCTTAAATTCGTATAACAACATTCCATTTCCTCTACCATTTCCAAACTATAACGGAAATCATTCTCAAGAAAATACCACGAGTACTATTCGTAAACTTTCATTGTTGACGTACATAATGTCGGAAGATGTACGTGAATGTGTACGTCTCTAGTGTGAATATTGTTGAACAAAGGACTGCTCTATAATAGAATTATAAAGCTCTTAGTCGGTTTCAATCAAATAAACAATCCAACATACAGTCAAATGTTATCACAATACAGACGTGAATCTTTTTGTTAGTTATTTCAAAAGATTTGGCTTAATTATTCATTATTAAAATGAATATAAATGCCCATTTCCGTCTGCTTTAAAATAGTTGCAACTTATTTACGATTCGATTAGTATTTTAATCACATTAGAAATGGTTGAAAGTAGAAAATTTATTACCCAATATTGGAAAGGTATAATTTAGTGGGTAAGTTGTAAGTTGCAAACTGCAGCAATACAAATATTTTACATTACATTTCACTCGATTGAAGTTTATTTTAAAATGTGCCAACATAAACTATGAACAAAACAGAATTCTGTTGAACTTGGAAAAATGTAATTGTTGTAATATCTTTGATTTCACAAAAAAATAAAACAGGGGAACTAGGCACATCAGTTTCCGTATTTACTTTGAAAACTTGCGTAAATGCTGACCGTAACCTAATCAGATTTTTCCGGTGTTCCTGATCCAACTCAAGTCCAATTAAAGTCAACATTTACTCAACCAATTACAACAATCATCAGCCATTCCCGTCTATTCACTATCAAAGTTTCAATAATTGGCTAGAACTTGGACAATTTCAACCAAGGCACTTGACTTATTGTTACAGTTTCCTTTACAGTAATCTAGAATTATAAATAGAGGATAGTTGTGTTAAGGATACAAATAGGATAGAGTATTTGCGGTTAAGATTAAAGATTAATTGTTGCAGTCCTAAGTAGTAATTGTTGTACTATTTCTAGGTCCAGCATTCTGGGGTCTGATCAATCCAGAATGGTCACTTTGCAACAAGGGCAGAAGGCAATCACCAGTTAATCTCGATCCGAATATGCTGCTCTTCGACCCTAACCTTCGGCCTTTGCACGTTGATAAACATAGGGTAAGCAGCTTACATACATATTTATTCCATAGAAAAACCAATAGAATGTTGGTTATTTTTAGGTGAGCGGCACAATTATGAATACAGGCCACAGTGTAATCTTTACTGTAGATAATGACACCAGACATCATATCAATATAACAGGGGGACCACTGTCCTATAAATATCAATTTCAAGAAATTCATATCCATTACGGTCTTCATGATCAGTTTGGTTCGGAACATTCAATAAACGGTTATGCCTTTCCGGCTGAGGTAAGTCCCTTTTCTAGATACATTAAATATATTTAGGAGGTTTATTTTGGGTCAAATACGGGGGCCGTATTCATCATCATCATCATCATCATCATCATCGCTCCTGAGAATTAATCGGATTGTGTACAGCAGCACTTGTATTGCTGTTGGTAGTGATAGTAGTGACAGTAGCAGCAACAGCAATCCCTCCGGCCTGTTTAATTTCTAAACAAACTCAGGTTGGTGGTGTTATTATTGCGAAACTATTCTATAGAAAATGACAGGAGGTAATTGGTTTGAGCATAGCAACTTTGCAAAAGGTGGTGGGCGGTAGTATGCGTGACGTATCAGATGCTGATGAATGTACGTGTTATGAGCGTTACAAGGAAATTACAACCTAACTTCTTTATTCATATTTATAACGTGAACGGTCGGTCGAAAACACGCAGCAAATTTTCCGGCTTTTAATTATACTTAAACACTTATTTTAGCTTTGAAAAGAGTTAATATTATTAGCGATTAAAAATAGAAAAAGTTGGAGAACGAAAATGATTAAGAAACAAAATCACGTTTATATTAAAGTCAAATTTAAATTGCCAAAGTCGGTATATTGTAGAGACCTCGAGCAAACAAGTGTTATAATGTTAATTTTTAAATTAAAAACAATGTCAACTACTTGATATTGTCAGAAAGTAGAAGCATTTAACCCCGTCGTGTCGTATAGTCTCCGGGCAAACTTTACAGGACGAGATGAGAATAATTTGGCCACTATAAGCCCCTCTGGCGTTTCGTACTCACAAGAACAGGGGAGTTTTCTGAATAAAAATCGCTAACGATCTTAATCTAGCCAACCATTGAAGTATACACCGGAGTTATAGGACGGATAAGAAGAAGCTACCTCATTACACTCGACTATATAATCTTCTACCAAATCAGAACAGTTTCAGATAGTAGAAAATTACTGAAATTACTTTCTCTACAAAAATTTAACCTTTTTTTTGTGAAATTTTCACGATAATTACAATGAATTATAGAATTAAATTCAGACAGATAAATGAACATATTAGACGTGAAACGAATCCAACCACTAGTTGGGGGCGTTAATAACTGAAACAATAAGGAAACTTTATCACATGTATTGACTTTTCTGCCAGACATTGCATGACTTATTTAATGTTCTAGAGAAAAGCTTCTAGATATTATTAAATAAATTATTCGGCAGCCACTGTGAATTTATAAATAAAAATAGACAGACGACCATCTGAACGAATTTTCGGAATACTTTTCTTAAATAAGCTAGAAAACTTTTTGTTGTTAACATTAAATCCCAAGCGACTGTAGCGAAATTTCCGTTCGAATGTCGCCAACAAAACTTGTCAAAGAACTTGGACTAACATGACCTATTATTAGAAAAGTTTCGAAATTTTTTTCCACGTGGAATTTCAAAAGATTATTAAATACAATAGATAGGCAGTGGTGGAAGGGTCTTTTAATACAAAATTTACTTGTAATTTCAGATAATGTCATATAAAGTAATAAATAGTCTTATATAGCTTGAATCTTGAAACAAATGAAACAGTAATGCAAATTATGGTTAGCTCTGTGCATCCTTAATTGATATTTGTGGCCTTTTAACCACAATTGGAATCTTGCAGATAACTGCATTTAATTAATGAATGTCGAGTGCTTTCCATATGGATATATCGTATCAGAATAGAATTCGCTACTATATTTCCACTTATACAAAATAATTGAGGAGTAACTGAGAAAGATGATATTTTCTGAGATTCAACGATGTGGCAAATGTATTGTTGATACAGATAGGATTGTTTATTTCGCGCAAAATCGGCAAGGATTACTGTTTAAAGCTACTCAAATAGTGGCAATACGGGTAGTTTAATTAAAGATATTTAAATACTAAACCACAGGACTATTGACGGACTTGCAAAATTAAGACTATAAATCATCTCTCTAACAAATTAGACAATTCACTGCTATCTTCGTAAATTAAGAAAGAGTCTAATCGCTGTACGTCTGGAAATGTTTCAAGAATCTTAATCAAATCTATAATAAGATGTAAAGCTCAAGGGTGCGCCTAGACACATTCAAAATTGAGAAATATCAACTTTTTTATTAAAAATACGCAACCGAGACGCTTATCAACTTTTATCGATAACGGTTTCTCATATACAGGATATCTCATCTACCAATGTACGTTCCCGTAAATCTCTTATTATGATTTAAACTACAAAAGAGGGATAAAAGACTTTACAGCTCATTTACAAATTAGAAAATTTGAAATGCCCATACTGAAAGAAACACCACAAATATTGAATATGACAATAATAATTCTTCGACGTCAGTATAATACATTGCAAATGCAAATTGCCTTTTAATAAATGCTGACTTATTTCAATGCCAAGTCTGATGCACCCGGATTGTGCCACTGGTCAGGAGACTTATTGTTAGACGATGCTTTTTAAATTATTAAATTTCTTCTCTAATTAAATGCTTAATTAAGGCATTTACGGCAACGTATACGCCTTTAGATGAACAACAACAGTTTTCTATCTCTGGGGTCTCCTGTCATCTCTTGTTGATGTTGTCGTTTTTGTCTTTCATTACATTGCTTCTACAAAATATTTTCATTCCATCCAAATAGTTTGAAGCTTGTTTTAAATCAGTTTTTAACTAAACGCGTGCAGTAAAGATACAGAAAATTATACGAAACTGAATAGATGCAAGCTCACAATTTATAAATGAACGAAATAAGTTTGTTTATCATTGAAAAATCAATTTAATTAACTTCAACTCAAGCTTCGTTTTCGTGTTTTTCTTTTTTTGTACTATTTTGCATTAGCCATCGAAGTTTAACTTCACTTTACATCATTATGCCTTTTAAAATATTTTAAGCCTTTCCCCGTATTTTTTTTTTGTTGTTGCTCTCAATATAAAAGAAAGTTTAAAGTTCGAATACTTTTTAAGATCATCTATTTTAATGCCTAAAGTCTAGACATTTAAATGGATTTCTGATGTTTGCGTGTTACAAGATAATGCAGATGTTAAAGGACCGTCGGGTTGAGATTTAATAAAATGTTTTTACAGTTGACATATGTTGATATGACGTTAAAAGCTTTCATCTTACTTACTAGCCTATTTTAACTTATGAATTTATTGGATTTACATTAAAAAACAATGATATAATTTTGGTTTATATCAAAAATTTCGAAATGAGTCAGGAAAACGCAATAATTTCAAAGATAAGATGAGTATATAGGAAATGAATTAAGTGTGCATGACAACATTACCAAATACATTAGTATATGAGGGCTACAAAAGGCCTGAACCTAAGTAACTGTGGCTACATCTAAAGTTAAATAAAGCGATTAAATATAATCAAGGCAAAGAGTGAGTTGGTAACACTATACAACTCTAATGGTGCTATGCGGCTTCCGCCAACAAGACTATAGCAACTGTTGTTGAATACTAAATTAATACATTTGTGTCTGTTTACAAACAAAACAGGTGCCTAATATTAGGATACACTCTTTCTGTTCTAAAGAAACTAATATCCAACTACAGAAATTCCCCCTTCTTTTAAAAATCTTTGATAATTACTCGCATCTATCTATGGAAAATTGTGAAGAAAGTTTGATTATAAAAACTTAAAATTGTCATATAAATTCTTCAAAAAAAAAAACACAAAAAAAAGATTAAAAAGAAAAAGTAAAATCGTTGACGTACGATGTTCCGAATCGAACAGTGTAAATGTTGAATTTGATAACAGGAACGGTGCTCGTCAAATATGAAATCGAATATCAAAGTTGAAGACTAAAGCAATCATAATATTTACCAGACGTGTGAACTGTCGAAGTGAAAAATCTCTCAGCACCATCCCCCGGATAGGCTTGACACGATAAAATAAAATCACGGAGGGCGACGACGAAACAGACAGGGGCCGGAAAATTCGATGAGCGGTAGAGCAATAAAGCGATGATTGGACCAGCCGGTGAAAATAGAACGACAACATTCTACACATTCTCAACGTTTTCTATTCTTTTTGTTTCAGATACAGATTTTCGGGTTCAACTCGCAACTTTATACAAACTTCTCTGAAGCCCTCCACAAAGCTCAAGGGATAGTGGTTATTTCGCTGCTGTTACAGGTAGGTATGTGGATAAGGAAAGGGGTGAAACACTGAATCGATGGCATAACTCCAGGCAATTTTTGTTCGATTCTTGTTCAAATTCTAGTATTCCCTCATCTCCAATAAACAATGGTATACCAACAAAACCGAAAAATACAGACAGGCCCGAAACTGGACCAATAGCATAATAGAAAAATTCATATAAAAGGTCTGAATACACTAGGAAAAAATAAAAGATTTCAATATAGACGTTGAAAAAGAATAACAGTCGACATTTTATAAGTTTGAAAGCGATTAAAAGAGTCCAATTTGAAATAATCCTGTGGGCGTTTTCTAGTCAGTTGGATCTTTTATCGCGGATTTATGACAATCCCTTTCACATTGTCCCCTTCTGTTCTCTATTCTCGTATATTGCATGGATGACTGCTGAATAAAATGAAGACAATTATCCGCAGATGAACATTTTTAATTTAATGGCAAGATGGTTTTGACCCTACTGTGATATATGATCATACAATATGGACCAAACTCAGAGAATCCACTGCTGACCAGTTGATCCAGACACAAAAGGATTGCGCCTAGAGAAACCTTCTCAGCATTCACACTCTAAATACAAAATAATTATAACTCACAATCAGTGTGATAATTAGGAATTTGTTTCAATAAGAATTGAATGATGTCGGCTTTTATATTCAACTTTTAATCAAGACAAGTTCAAAGGATAATGTGTAAAGAAAATGCGAGACATGATAGTCAGAAGAAACCAATAAATCTGAAAAAGTCATCCTGTGGAATTAATTACGCAATTTTAATTAGTTTCACCTCTGAGGTTCTGATGAATCAGTAACGACGACAAGGTTCATTATAAATACGCGACACTTGAACTTCCTACCATACAAAATCCAATACCCCTCCTGCCTCACTCACTGTCTCTAAATCTCTGTTTCACTTTGCCCTTTACCCAGTTACTCTCTCCTCGGTTAGCGTTGTTGAAATACACCCAACTTATAATTAAATCCACTGATACCGACCATAATTTATTGCCCAACTTACATTGTCTGCATAAATCCTAGATGAAGATTCTAATGATGGCGTCATTGTTTTAAATCGGGTCCAAAACGTCAAGATCTTTACGTAACCTATCTAAGATCTGAATCGCCAGCAGTGAGATCTCATCGGCATTATTCTTGGTCAGTGATCGATTCAGTTACAGTTAATATTACAGGAGACTTTCAGTCTTCTAGCACTTTGAATTAAATCATTGTTTGTTATGCATAATTTGCGTCTGAAAACTTTAACACAACATGTGTACGTATATTTCCCAAATATTGTTTTAACTTCAGGAGCACGTGTATTGTTTGCAAAATATCACAGAATTTGGCTTTTAAATGAGTCTGAATCTCCTCAATTTGAGAACCAAGAAAGTAATTTATTACTAAAGCAATTATGTAAAGAGAATAAAACTATAAAGACGGCAAGTGGTAGCTACACGTGACACTGCGACATTCCGTCAGCTGTAATCAAAAAAGCAATTATAGTAAAGGTGCTGGAGTAGAATTTGCATGATCATCCGGTGTTTTGAAGAGTGTTTTAAAAGTTGGACTACAATGAAATTTACATAAAAAGGCAAAACACTACTCCACTCCAGTCTTACTATTTGAAGTCACTTCCTACAAGGGTATCTTTAGAATGGTGGATTTATATTTTATTTTCTATAAGAGCAAGGACTATAAATTGAAAGACCATACACGGTTAGTGTACCTTTAAACTGTAGAGGAATACTCAAGAAAAATGCATATTTATGAGCCGACCCGGAACAACAAATTTTATTGCTCTGGGTTAGTTAAGTGGTACGTGTGACTCATGAAACGGGATATCCCTACAAGATTTCAAACTACGCCCTTACAGTTTTAAAATAGCAATATAATTAAGTTTATTTCTATTCTAGATGGGTGATCTGTCCAATCCAGAATTACGAATTCTCACCGATCAATTAGAGAAAATTCGTTATGGAGGTATAAATTAGCAAACTTTAATTACAATTATTACAAATTATTTTTTTTCTTTAGGGGATGAAGTAGAGGTGAAACGATTGTCAGTGCGTAATTTACTTCCTGATACTGACTACTATATGACTTATGACGGTTCTACGACGATGCCGGCCTGCCACGAAACCGTCACATGGTTGATCCTCAACAAACCTATCTACATCACCAAGCAACAGGTACATGTGGTGACATCCAAATTTCAAACGAATCCCAACCCTTACGCAAAATCTAGGCTTTATATTTCAATCCTCTCGTATATGGTTCTTGTCACACCATCAATCAGATTTATATAAAATTATTAGCAAAGCTAAAATTTATCTAACAAGACTGATTGGAATTGATTCGATTTCTGCAAATGTATTTGACATTTCTAATGGGGTATCGTGAAATTTTTTGTTGAAAAATTGGCTGTTAATAAACAGAGAGCCAACCTTTAATTATTGTAATTTACGTTACTGATGTGTATCTCACGCGTTTGGCCTACAATAAAGTAATTACCTCATTTTGTAAAGTAGAATATAGATTGTTAGAAAAAATTACTAAGCTTTTATGTCTTTGTGTATGTAGATCTTCAATCTTTTTTCCTGTTAAAGTACTGTTGAATAAACGAGACCACTTTAATATAGAACTCAGCGCTCTACATTCTACTTGTTGGTTTTTCATGATATTACCTGGCCGGTCTCATGAATACACAAATACCGAGTGCTTGCCTTGCCCCAAAAATAAAACACGTTGAATTTAAAATTATTAATTCCTGGAGAATATTTGAATTTTTCATTGATAAATTTCATTAAAAACGATAATACGTTTTTAAAAGCTCAATCGAAATATTTCTATAATATTGAAAATTCTATATTTAGGTGCACACAGATCACTTAAAAAGTTGTTAATACAAGATCCGGAGAAATCGTTTATTTCATCCCACAGAAATATAATCAGAATAATAGGTACGGTTTCTAAATAGAAAAATTTTCTTTTCGGATAAATTTTTTTAAAACGACTTTTGTACGAAAAACCCGCATTTTCCGTAACGAGTACTTTTCGGTTTGTAAAGACAGAAAGCCGCGTCTCGCCTCGTACGATAAATGTAATTCCAAGTCTGGTGGAGTTTCCGTTTCCTGGGGTGCGGTTGGATTTATGGCACAGGGGCGCCCCAGTCAAGAACTACCGGTAATGTGCTTTCACTTGGCTGTATAGTCTGTATTTTTATTTTGATCTCAATTTGCCACTTGGCAATTGATTGATTGATTTTTACAAATTATCAAATCTTTACAAAATTACTAAAAACTTTAGTAAAACATTTCATTGAATTCTTTGAATTTTACATATTTTCTTTAAATGAAATTTGCATAATTTTTTTTCGCTTTAGTGTTAGACGGTCGTAACTCAATAGTGATTCTTAGTCGGGGCCGTGATATAGATAAGAGGCGCCGATAAGTTGTACATGTTAATCAAGAGGTCGCCGTTTTCGATCCGGTCGCTGCCGCGTGATTCATTGGCTACGGGAAATAAATTATCTAAGGGCATGACGAGCCAACACGCAGCTAGCAGGAAGTTCCAATAAAAGCTTCATTTGCACAACAATAGCCAGTCAAATTATTCAACTCCACAGTTACATTTTACTATTTTAACCGTAACGATTGATTTGAAATTTTACATAGAGTCAAAGATAAATGTACAAAAACACCAATGAAACAAATGTAATCATCATGGTTAATGATCTGTTGAAATTTCTAATTATATTTTCTTTTCGTGATGCGATCATTTCAGATGATGGGATTGAGGAAATTGATGCAAGGTGATGCAAAACATCCTAAAGCACCATTGGGGAACAATTTTCGTCCACCACAACCACTACATCACAGGCCTGTAAGAACCAATATCGACTTCAACGTCAAACATCACACAGATGTAAGTTAAACTATCGGAAATTTAAATTGATAATAAAAAAAAATTAACACATGCTTTGTTTCATTAAATTATATTAAAGTTAAAGACAGAATCAGTCCTTTGCTAGATTTGCTGAATTAAAGCTTTAATTGTAGTTTATTATAAATGATAAAACCATAAACGAATTTCGCTATAAAGCAAACTTCATTTGAGTATAATTAATTAATTCTACACCAACAGATAAGATATTATCAAACAGCATAACTAGAAACTAATTCTGTTAAAATTATTGCATCACAGTCAACATCTGTACTAATGTATCGGCCAATATTGTTGACTTATCTTATTATTATTGTCGTCCTCTACAATTTACAACAAATGGACTTGGAAATGACCAATGAATCGTCTATATTATCTCATCTAATCGACAATATTGATGGGTGATTTGTAATTTTCAATTAACTATACCAACCATTACTTCTAGTTTATCCAATTATTTGTACCTTTACAATTTATATCAAATAAATTATATATGCAGATCAGAAATATCAATTATTGCATGGTATATTCTGTCAATACTAAATATTATTGGTGATTTGTTAATTAAAATCCTTTATATCTGAATAATTAACTGTTATGCCTCCACCCTACCTATCGAGTACAGAATAGTCTACACAGTTGGATAAAACAACAGAGACCCATGTTTTAATAATCCTAGCGACTTTGTGTGGAGAGAAAAAACGAAAGCCCGGACAATAAACTTTAAAATATTGCACTAGTAGGAAGAAATATCGCAAATAAACAAATAAGATTTACTTTCAAATTCCATCAACATTTAGTGAAACATTCAACAATAAGATTATCATAAATCATACTAAAACCAACTGTCTAAACATAAACACAGTCCCAACAAACAATCTATCAACTATGTTGTTGAGACTAGGTGTTTACACTTGCGTTTGACGCTGATTAACAATTTCATTTAATTTAATTAACACAAAATTTCGTAAATTACACTATATATACATGAATATGTATATATAACAAGGAGATAGGTAAATCGACAGAGAAGAGAAAAAAAAAAGTAAATTTAGAAATGTGATAATCGATCGGAAACGATAGTCGACTACCTGGCGCATCCACCATTTCGTGTCCAACTACCAACCAACAATGAATAATTTATTTCAACCAAACGACCGCTTTCCATTTAAAATTGCTACTTCTCCACACAGTCTGTACTTACGATTAAACGAAAAAGAAAACCATGAATTTGATGAATGCACATTTAATAAGTGGCTACAAGTCTATTTTGATTAATGATCAAATTAATAACAACTCCAGTCTTCGCAATAGTAGACACTTTAAACATTTTTATGAATAATTGTAATTATAGCTGTAGTTTATTAAAAATATGTTCTTAAAAATCAGATAATAGTTGTTGATGGTGGTAGTGTTGAAAACATTAAAACGAAATTGATCCATGCAATATTAATGAATTTTGTTGTTGTTGTTGTTTGTTTCAGACGGGAAAACAGTGCCCCAGTATGTATAAAGATGTCTATTATAAAGCAAACAGCTGGAAACAACACTGAAAATTACCAAGTAAAAATAATTAACTTATAAAAGGATATTATTACAAGTGAACGAACCATATCTGCTATAAAATATCAAAAATGAGAACATAATAAAACTTATCAAGTGATGTGACCAAATTTTAGTGCTGAATTCAGTTAAATTTTAATTAAATTAAAAAAAATTAAATTAAATTGGAAACAAGAAGGGATACAATATAAAATTAATGAAAAATTATAATAAAACATATCATACCTTGCAAAATCTGTATAATTATATATACATATAATGACTGAATTATGTGTTAAGCTGACGTGATATTGCTTATAAAAAAATTAGTAGATATATAAATGTAGAAAATTAGGGAAGTCTTTTGTTTCAAAGTTTTGTTCCAGATATGTACTTATAATAGATATGCAACTATACGATCAATAATAGTCTACAAACGTTTTATAAATAATTGATTTTATTTTTCGATTTTATTCAAAGATAATTACTGTTTTCTGGCTTATTAAAAACTGTATGACTTTTATCGATTGGACGGCATTGTTTTTGACATGAAATAAACCGGAAAACATCAGCAATGTCGCATTTTAGTCAAATATACCTTATACAATGTAGCTTTGTTCAATTTCTAAACAAGCTCGACTTATTTATGTTTGATGAAGTTTTTGTTTATTTAAACTAAAATATAAATGCTAAATAAAATTGTTGCATTCTGTTGGATTTATTATATTTACTTTTATTTAACAACAAACCTTTTAGAATTTTGTTTATCGTAAAATTGGTGTGTTTTGGTGAATTTCAAAAGGTTTGGTTTTTTAATACGTTTATCTATAAATATCGAACTAAAATCAAGAAAACACCATCACAATAATTTTAAACATTCAATAGACTGTGAATGATTTACAAGTTTCAAATATACACACCGTAACATTATGAATTATGAACTATATACTACCTACTGCCATTTTCCTCTCTATTCTCAGATTTTCAACCGTATTGGTTTTGTATTGAAACGATTCACTAGAACTGATCGAGTGTGCAAATTCGATAATTGTTTCCTTTTAGAAAAATAGATAACAGAAAAAGACAAATGATACTAAAAAATTGTGAACACCACAAATTCATAACACACCTGTGAACGCAATAAAGTCCCTTTATCTATCTATACACCTACAAATAAATAACAAAACGAAAAAAGCTAGCTAGCCAATCGGGAAATATAGATAGTATTTTCATTACTTTATCCAATCCTACATCTTACAAGGTGTGAAATGGATTTATGTTTTTATTGCCACATAAAAATACGCAAAACGATATACGTTCGTATCATAAGAAATTATAGATCAGATGATTTTTGTGTTGGCTATAAAACGGTCAATTTATGAAGGTATACGGTGGAGTTTTAATTCGATCAGTATTTTAAATTAAAAACTTTAATGCCTCCTTGAAGATGATTTAGCGATAGTCATTATTTCTTGATTGTCTGCCATAATGACCATATTTGAACATCAATAGACACCTGCCGGCATCAATATGATATCGGATTCACTTTCAATATTAGAAATAGGTTTACATTGCTCTAGTATTTTCTTCAAAAATAAAATAGAAACCTAGAAATCCAATGTTTGGGAAAATATTACATACGATCTAAAATTCTATTCATGTTTTCATCTTTCTTGAACGAGTTTCCTCACAAACGAGCTTTTGATTTCCAACAGCTGAGGGATTTAAAAAATAAACGATTTATACCCTATAGGGAAATCCATCAGACTTGGGGTAATTACCGCACATTCTCTTATTACATAAGATTCCCTTACTGATAATAAAACAACGTGATTGTGTATCCTCTATACTTTTTCTGTAGCTTTATCCGTCAACAATCTTATATATATGTGTTTGTGTTTAGTCAATTTTCCCATTTACTGAGGGCGAGTTATAAGTCTCACGGGGGTGGTGGGTAAGGGGGCGAACAACAGTCGTAAAACAAAATAGGCTGGTATACGAGATAACACTTTTTCCTCTATTCGTTTTGATGTATTCGTTACATCTCCACAAGGGTGATATAGTCGATATCTTCAAATAAATCCACAGTAACACAAAATATAGTTGGAAATTGGTTGAATTTGCAGGTGTGCATCTATAGTGAACTTTATTCCTCAACAGTTTCTGCAATGTTTTAGCAAGTTCCAGTCTAAGTATGTAAGTAAATATTGTTAATGTTATGTATTCAGAAATTTATACTAGGGCCGCAATATTTGTTTGCCCAGCACTTAATGAAATCAACACCTTACAACTTGGTAGGTAAACAACTACCAAACAATTTAATCCAAACTGTCGCCTGTTGGAATTTTCTACAAAGGATTGTGCTGTTAATAAATGCACTGATTAAAATTGCGTCATACAAACTACAAAATAACAGTCAAAACAAGTGTTAAGCCCCTTTCTTAACTGTAATTTGTTAAAGATCAAACCCATTATTACGGCCTACTCTTGTGTGAATTTGTTATAATTAGAATGATTAACTATTTAATCTGTTAAATGAGTTCGTTAGTAATAAAGTTTCGAAACTTGAAATCATCAACGCACAGTTTCAAAATTCTTCCAAATGAGAGAGCCTTATAAGCCTTATAAATTCGGTGTTTATTACATAAACTTTATATATGATGGGATTTCTTTTATTTTAGGTCATTTAACTTCCTGGCATGTTCTTAATAACTCGATTATCCTGGTGGCGATAACGGCAACATTTTAATTGAATCTACATAGAAACTAGACGAACAGAGACTAAACCAATAATGTTCTACAAGCTAATTTACAAGCGAATGAAGCTTGAAAGCTGTTTATTTTGTCTATAATTTGTTTGAAAATATTTATGAAAATCGGATGGAATTATAAATTTGTTTTCAGTTATTGTTGTTGTTGTTGGACAAAAGTGCCGTCGTATATAAATGACACAATAAACAATGAGGCGGGCA